>JBCNJP010005380.1:0-21389 GCA_039602395.1 Deinandra increscens subsp. villosa
AGCGTAAACCTCATCATAGTCGATACCGTGGACTTGCCTGTGCCCTTGTACTATCAGCCTTGCTTTGTTTCTAACAATGATCCCCGAGTCATCTTTTTTGTTCTTGTACAACCATCTCGTGGGAATCACCTTCTTGTCTTCTGGCCGCTTCACAAGACGCCACACTCCCAGCTTTGAAAATTGATTGAGTTCATTGTGCATGGCCTCCATCCAGTTTGGATCTTTCAGAGCAACCATCACATTGGGAGGTTCTATCTGGGAGATGAAACAGGAAAACATACAAAAGTTGATGTGTCCTGTTCGGCTTCTTGTGGTGACACCCGCTGTCACTGGCCCAACAACATTACTCAGTGGATGATCCTTGTTGATTCTGCTCTCTTGGACATCAGGCACTGAAACATTAACAGGCAGATTAGAATTAACAACATTTTCAGACATACCTGAGCCTTGAGAATCCACTGGAGCATCACGTGTTCCTGAACATTCTGGAATATCAGCAGTTGCATTCCGAGAAGATTCAGCTGATGCTCTATCCACATGAGGTCTTACATCTGCACTGGGAGCCACAATGTCTTCTTCTTCGCCCAAATTGTGGAAAACATTCGAGAAATTAAATCCCTCAAACAATGATCCATAGTTGAAGATCCAATCAGGTCCAGTTCCCGCATCCGTAGGATTGTCCTCCATCCAATCTACATTGAATGCCTCAATGATCAACCCAGTGGTCTTGTTGTACACACGATAAGCACTATTTGCTGAATAACCAACAAAATAGCACTCATCGGCCTTCGCTTCGAATTTCCCTACATCGGACTGGATCAGCACCGTGCACGGACACCCGAACGTCTTGAAATAACCCACCTTCGGTTTCTCTCCATAAATGATCTGATATGGAGTTTGCTCGTGACGCTTGTTCAGAAGAACTCTGTTTTGAACATAACAAGCAGTATTCACAGCTTCTGCCCAAAAGAAGATCGGTAATTTTGCTTCACACATCATCGTTCTAGCTGCTTCGATGAGGGTTCTATTTCTTCTTTCGGCAACTCCGTTCTGCTGAGGAGTGTAAGGAGCACTGAACTGCCTTTCAATCCCCTTTTCACCACAAAACATGTTCAGCTCAGCATTTTTGAATTCCGTCCCATTGTCAGATCTGATTGCCTTAACTCTTTTATCCAGCTGGTTTTCAATAAGAGTCACAAACTGCTTTACTAGGGCTGGAGTTTCGTACTTGTTTGACAAGAAAAAGACCCAAGTAAATCGCGAGTAGTCGTCCACTATCACGAGGCAGTATGAAAACTTGCTGACACTTTGTACCTGCATGGGACCAAACAAATCCATATGTAAGAGTTGAAGCACAGAAGAGACAGAATTTGCAACCTTTGGACGATGTGGCAGTTTGTGCTGCTTCCCCTTAGCACATGCCACACACTTCTCCACTGAAGTGAAGTCTGTGATTGGAAGATTTCTGACATGCTCTCCTTTAGCCAGCTTGGATAGATTCTTCATGTTTGCATGTCCCAGACGACGATGCCACAACAATGCAAGATTCTCAGTCTGTTTTGAAATTAGACACGCTGCTTCAGATGATGGAGGCTTTCCCATGTTCAATAGATAAGAATTTCCGTGCCTTGGTGTACGCATTAAAATACATTCTTCAGGAATTTTTACACCAGGCTTAAGAATGATGCATTCCTTTTTGTTGAACATCACAGAGAAATCCCGATCACATATCTGTGACACACTTAGCAGGCTGTGGGACAGCTCCTCTACATAATGCACATCTGAAAAAAGTCAGACTTCCACTCTTCACAACTCCTTTCTTTGAAATTCTTCCTCCCACACCTCCAGCAAAAGAAACACTTCCTCCATTGAAATCTTCAACCTCATCTAACAACGACAGATCTCCGGTCATATGTCGGGTACAACCACTATCAACATACCAGAGATTGTTGACAGATCTTCTCGGCTGTCCCTACACAAACCATAAATCAGTTAGAGTCAGGTACCCAGGTCATAACAGATCTGGGCACTCCCTTGGAGTCAATGTAATTAACCATCTTGAAAGACATTCCTGCTTTTGATTTGGATTCATTTAAAACTTTAGCATGAACTTTTGGTTTCCAATTTGGTTGTTTTTGGGAGTTAGAGTTACTGGCAGAGTTCTTTGTGGGTGAAACATTCCTTGGAGGAGATGTGGCCTTTTTACCTTTTGTTTTGATGACAGGTGTCCACTCAAGTTTTAATTTGGTATAAACCATTTGTTTTGGTTGAGTGACAACTTTTGGTTGTTCCATAACTGCTTTACCCTTAGCAGCCTGATTGACTTTAGGTACTTGTTTCTCAAAAGGTTTTGTTTTCATTTTATTTGGTTTGTTGAAAACTCCTTTAGCTGCATAAGCAGGTTTGGAAGTTTGGCCCACATCTCTCCTTTCATTGACAGGCTTCGTCACTGGGGCCTTTGTGTTTAGAACCTTAGACTGTTGATGTCTTCATTGGTTCAGAACTTTGCTTCCCCTGTGACGATGCTTGCTGTTTTTGATTTCTGTTCTCACCCCTCATCATTTTCTCAAGCATATGTTGTCCGCTTGTTCTGCGGATAATATGGCTCATAGGGTCTGTTCATACAATTAGCAGCAAAATGACCTGGTTGACCACATTGAAAACAATTCATTTGTCTAGGCCCATTGACGTTGCTACACAAGTATGAGCGTCTTGGGTAAGACGACTTCCATTCCGGTTGATCATCCCATTTGTGTATCACACGTTTTGAATGTTTTTCAGGTTGTGTTATTAAACAAAATTGTTCAGATTTTGATTTATCAGTTCTATTATAAGTTGACACAACCTGGGGATACGGAACAAAATCATTGGGCTTAGACTGACGGCCAATCTTTGTGTTAGGAACACGCATTTTAAAAGAACTAACAACTTCATTAGGATTAGAAACATGTTTTAACAAGACAATTTGATTGGACTTGGATGCTTCAAGTTCTGACACAGATGCCAGAACATCATCCTTAGGTAAACTAGAAACAGAACAACTAGACTCATGACACTCATTGACTCTCAAGCATTCAGCATCCTCCCCAGATACATCTTCAATGCCTACAACATCTGCACATGTAACAAAAACATTAGAAGAACTAACATTATTGTTCAAAGATTCCTGGGAAGAACCTGGTTTCAGTTGTGAGGTCAACTACATTGTTCTGACTACCTGTCCCATATAAACCAAGTTTCTCCTGTTCTTTCTCTACTTCTGTCATAGGGGTCACACCAACCATCAAGCTATCTATAGGAGGACCTGCTTCATGATATCCTGATCTAGTTCTATCTACCTGGTCCTCCTCATAGAGCATTCCTATGATATCTCTAGGGATAGGTGGGGGAATTATAACATTTGCGGCCACGGACTTGTCAGACTTTTCTGACCCAAAACCTGGTGTGTGTTTTCCTACTTGTCCACAAACAACTGCCTGAGATAGTTCTTTACCTGCCTGAAGCATTCTCTTGTTTCTTAATTGATTCATATCTAACTGAACTTGCATCTCATTAGTCTTATGAGTCAATTCATCTACCTGTTTTCTAAGGTCAGCTATTTCTAACTTGGCATTATCATACAGGATAGATTTCTCAGTTGCTATCTGTTGGTACTTCACTATATCTAGCTTTTGTGCCTTAACCTTTTCCTCATTTTTTACCCATCTACCCTTAAATGAGCTCCTCTCACACTTGACCTCAAACAATTCTATTTGATAATTCTTACAGATTTGTCTAAGACCAGGAATAATACGAGCACAAGTGGGATCAGAACATACCTTTAGGTTTTCAGCATCAGCAACGAACGCTTCCTTGTCTTCTATCTGACTCTCCTCAGGCTTTCCTTCATCAGTGACCACAAAGGCATGATTTTCCTCATTATCCTCTTCTGCTGTAGCAATCAAAGCATGTGACAAACTAAGATCCTTCAGCTGGGGGGTCAGTTCCCTCAGCTGGGGGGTCCAGTCATAACCTCCACCTCCCTGAACCACCAGTGCCCTGGCATCACCCTTTCCTTTCTCTTCAGCAACCTTCTTTTCTTCAGCTCTTTCCTTCTTGGGCTTCGTGCATTCCCTGGCAAAGTGACCATACTCATCACAATTATAGCACCTTAGCTTCGACTTGTCAAACCCCATTCTGATTTTATCCTGATCCTTCCAGACGTTCCTTCCCGTTTTGGCCATAAATTTCTTGGCTCTGAAGACAGCCATGGCCATTTGCCAAGAGACATCTAGCATCTCCACGTCCTCAGGATTTATCTGATTAAGATCACCAGCCACCATATCAGAAGGCACAAGATTTCCGGCCACAAGGGCATGATAGCTGTTCATGAAACCCATACCAAGGGCAAAGTTAGGATCATTGACATCTTCAGAGTTGACACCTCCGCTTGAACTGCCTTGGGGCTGTGCAACAAAAGCACTAGACATAGGAGCTGAGCTTGATCCACTTCCTGTAAACTTTCCTTCATGCTTACCCTCAACTTCTTCCGATAGCAAAGCCTGATTCAACTTTCCAGCCAAACTTAGAGAACTTATGTGGTTCAGCTCTCTCTGCTTATCATCGATCATCTTGGATTTCAGCTTGTTGATTAATTCATCCAAAGTCACTTCACTCAGCCTATTGTTGTCTTTGATGATAGATATATTGGTGTTCCAGGACTTAGGCAGACTGTTCAGCAACTTCAAATTCTTGTCTTCAGTATCTGGCTCTACTCCATAACTTGACATCTCTGCCATCAGTGACACATACCTCTGAACTTGAGCTTCAAACGATTCACCCTGAATATGATTGAACAAGTTAAACTTCTGCTTCAACATCTGCTTCCGACTAGCCTTAATATCAGGGTTCCCTTCATAAGCAACAACCAAGGCATTCCACAGTTGCTTTGCGGTTTTGCAGTGTTTGAATCCCTGAGCAATGTCTGGAGTTAGGGCCATAGTCATTATCGCAAATGCCCTTTCAGCCTTGTTGCACCTCTCCCAGTCATCATCATCATACTCATCTTCTTTCTTCTCTTTCCCTGCATTTGGTCCTGTTGCGTGAGTAGGTGTAAACGGTCCATTCACAACAGCCCTCCATAACCTCAGATCCACACTCTTCAAATGATTTTCGAATCTGTATTTCCACTCTAAGAAATTATCCGCTGAAGTTAGTCTTGGCGGACGAGTTATAGATCCGATCTCGAAGTCCAATTTCTGATACATGCTCGGCTCAAAATCCATTTCAATAGCTTGGGAAACTTAAACCTAAAGTCCAAAAGTCCAAACAACACTAATTACGATCCAATAACACCTGATTACGATCAAACAACCCGATTACGATCGTAAAGACAGATTACGATTACACGTGTCACTCGTAAACACAAACCGCCTCAAAAACACGTAAACACCGATTACGATAACCGATTACGACTCCTTAGTCGTAAACACCTGTTTCCGGTCCGAGATAGTCGTAAACACACTTTACGACTTAGCAAAGTCGTAAACACGAGTACACGAGCAAGTACAATCGTAAACTCCTTTCGCCGGGTCGTAAAATCGATAAAAATTGAATCTTGAAGTCGTAAACTCAAGAACACAGCAGATCTTCAACAAACGCGGTCGTAAACACTACTGAAAACCCAGAAAAACGAAGAACACAGCAGCTGCGATGATCGGAAACACCAAAAACTCGAAGAACAGCAGCTGTAAATGTCGTAAACACCCAGAAAACCCTCAAATTTTCAAAAACAAACACTTTAACCCAGAAATACACTTGAATCAATATCGTGAGAGCCTCGAATCTAAGATTCTTTGCTCTGATACCAATTATAGGTCCGAAATCAGTCAAACAACACGATATCTAGACAAATACGAGTGCCGAATCCTCGTATATGCTTGATTCAAGAAACAAGTAGAAGAAATAGATTCAATCTAAGATAAAGATTGAATCTTGAATGATAACTCTCTTACTTGGAAGCTGATCGTAAACAATAACAACACAAGAAATCGTAAACTTGAATGTGTATTTGAAAAGCTTGAAGAAATCGTGAACATGAGGTGGTATTTATACCACCTCATACAATTACAAGGCCAATCATAAACATGAAAGAGCCCAATCATAAACACTAACCTAGCCCAATCATAAACATTTAAATGGCCCACATGGCCTATTAACTAAGCTAGATTAAGCCCAAACACAAAAGCCCAACTAATGTTCATGCCTTATATAAAATAGCCCTACAAGTTCCAACGTGCTATGTTATGGGCCATAGTGACGTCGTTAAAGTTTAGACACAACCTAACACCTAAGACCTTAATGTGATTACTAGGTCTTCGTTAGCAAAACAGTACTCGGATTATTTAACAAGTGTAGCTGAGCAACCTAAGGTGAGTTTCACAAACCTTTAATTGTGAGCCCGTTTGGGTCACAACGAATATACTAAACGGAAAACAACGCTGACATTTTGAGGTATCGCCAAATGGGATATCTGTTATGGAAGTTGGAGTGTTTTATGGGAAGCACTTGCAACTGTCCATCCTTGAGATTTCAAAGGAAATCCGCAACCAACTACTCGATAACACTTGGGATTCCAAAGGAAATCCGGAACAACCATTTTGACACTTAAACTCTTTTTAGGGTTTCAAATGAAATCCAGAATAAACATTTTTAATATGACTAGTGTAGGTTAAAGTCTAAACCAAATGATATCACATGATTTCTAAGGATGCCTTAAAACTTAAAAAGTCCTCAACAATTTAGTATCGTTGAACTGAGAAGCAAGGGGATGTTGGGTAGATCTACTGAGGGTTTGACAAACCCTGCTCCGCGGTACACAAATGTGTAGCCAACCGGTTGGAGGCCGAACGGAGTTCAATATCAGCCTGTTTTAGTTGTGGGTCCCAAGAGGAACACAACTGGAGGCACACATCATCGGCAAATGCCGAACTCTGATACGTCAGCTTTCAGCCTTGGTACAAACTTCCTTAGTGCATGGAAACCGGATTAGCTACCCGCGATATCGGTTGACCGCTTTAACTTTTACTTAACTAGTGCATATTCGATAATTCAACACTTGGCAATGTTTGCAAAACTAATACTTATTATATGTTGATACATACGCTTATGAGACCGGGCCAATGCGTGACATGCCCACCGTGAACTCACCAACCGTTAGGTTGACACTTGTGTGGTTTTCACTTTTGCAGATCGTTGAGGAGTATCCACTGGAGGTTGGCATGGCGCTTGAAGTTACTTAACTTTATTTTAAACTTAATTTGGGAATTAAACAACTATTTATGTTCTGTAATTAAAGCACGTGGTTAGTGCTAAGATACTTATGTTTTTATTCCGCTGCGTACTGTTAAACTGTTTTTATTATGAACAATTGGACTTTACTCTGATTCGTTTAGTATTTGTAACTAATGGTTGCGGTCCTGGTTTGCTCGCACCCCTTAACGGTATAAACTTCGTTAGTGGTTATTTGGGGGTGTGACAGATTGGTATCAGAGCCATAAGTTGCAGAGAACTGGAATCAATTTTGAAAACAATTTGGAAACTGCAACTTGAAACCTTAGTTACAAACGAACAAACAAATTCCCAAAACAAAAATTTTTACGTGCCAACCTGGGATACTCGCTCTGCTGTGTAAGTAAATACTTCATATGTATATATATATATATATATATATATATATAAATATATATAGACCGTGTCTAAGTAGTCTAACGGAAAAACCTTAGGAAGATTTCACACACGAATACGAAACGCGAGCGACAATACGCGCACAAGTCCGGGGGAAAGCAACAACGAAACGATGCTACACGCTACGTCCTGATTTCTACTGCGATGACTACGCCGACGGTGACTTTTATGGGAAAGCCGACTTTCGACGATAGCTACTTACGACTTACGACGTTCTCCGACGACGCCTCGATTTTGCACGAAAATTTTTCTGGACTAATAGTGGGATAACGGGAAAATGGTTAATATACATATTATGGGATATGTATAAAATATAACTGTGACTGAACACTGGCTACTTTAACTGTCCAGCAAAATGTCTGGAAGAGGACACGGAAGGAGCAACATTAACATGACACCTGCACAACTTCAAGCTATGATTAACGAACACGTGCAAGCCGCGGTGGCAGCCGTCCAAGCAACATACGCCGCACAGGGTAATTATTATGCCGGTTAAGGCACAAAGCGAATTTATTTTGACCTGTTTAAATTTGAAACCCGAACTATTAATTGCATTAGGAAACATCCATCACTGTACGTTTAAGTCTTTCATGGACTGTAAGCCGATGACGTTTTCCGGCGAGGAAGGAGCGGTAGGACTCCTTAGGTGGATCGAGAAGTCTGAGAAGGTCTTCTCTATGTGCAACTGCCCGGCTGAGAACAAGGTGAAATTTGCGACTGGTACCTTCGAAGGAGCTGCTCTCTCCTGGTGGAACGCTGAAATTCAGATGATTGGGGTAAATGCGGCTAACAACATGGATTGGGAAGCGTTTAAGGAACTGATTATGGAGGAGTACTGTCCCCGTGACCAAGTGAAGAAGTTAGAGGGCGAATTCTCTGAATCTGAAAATGACTGGGTCTGAAGTCGAACAGTATACTGCGCGTTACCATGAGTACGCGGTGCTATGTCCGATAATGGTTGATGCTGAATTTAAACGCATTGAGCGTTATTTGGAGGGTCTCGCACCCCAAATCAAGAGCTTGGTGACAGCCAGCAACCCCACAACCGTGTAGCAAGCCATCCGTTTGGCTCACAAGCTTACTGACCAGGAAATTGAGAAGGGTACACTTCATGCTAAGGCCATAGAGAAAACTGCCTTAAGTGGCAAGCGTAAGGCTGAAGAAGAAGCTCCGGCAACATCTGTGAACAATCAGACCGTTGGAAATCAATCTGGGAGGTCTTCTAACTCCCAATATCAGAACAAGCGCCCAGACAACACCAGGTCCAATTTCAACAATGGCAGCAACAGTGGAAGTAACAATCGTCAAGGTGGGAATGGAAACTACAAGGGTAAAGCCCCGTATTGTAACAAGTGCGGAAAACACCACAATGGTATGTGCAACAAAGGTTTGGAATGTGGAAGATGTGGGAAGATGGGGCATGAGGCCAACAACTGCTGGACTAACTTGCAAAAGTTGAACAACAACGGTCAGAACCAAGGAGGAAATAACAACAACAGGGGAAATGGAAACAACCGCAACGGGCAAGGAAACAATCAGAACAACAACAATGGTGGAGCCCGTGGCTGTTATGAATGTGGTGCGCAAGGCCACATGATGAAAGATTGCCCTCAATTGCGCAGACAAGGGAATGGTAACAATGGCAATGGTGGAAACCCGGGCAACGGAAATGGTAACGGTGGGAATGGTAATGGCGGAAACGGAAATGGTGGGAATGGTAGAGGTCGTGCCTTCGTCATGGGTCAAGGGGAAGCTCGCAACGACGCCAATGTGATTAACGGTAAATTTATACTAAATGGTTTCTTTGCTACTGTATTGTTTGATTCGGGTGCTGAAAGAAGCTTTATTTCCGCTAAGTTTGCTAGATTAATAAATGCTAAACCCGATTGACTTAGATGCTAAATATGTGGTAGAATTGGCAAATGGTAAACTTCATGATACAACTCAGATAGTTAAGGACTGTAAGTTAGAACTAGCTGGCCATACGTTAGGAATCGATCTTATGCCTTTCCCGATTGGTAGTTTTGATGTTATAGTAGGAATGGATTGGTTATCCGAAAATCGAGCTGAAATTTTATGTCAAGAAAAAGTGGTTCGTATTCCACTCAAAGACGGTGAAGTGTTAACAGTTCAAGGTGAAAAAGGTGGAACAGTCACCGGTATTATTTCGTTTCTTAAAGCTCAAAAGTGCCTTCGTAAAGGTCACTTCGCGATCCTTGCAAACGTCACCGACACGACACTTCCCGAGCGTAGAATTGACGACTACCCGATAGTTCGCGACTTCCAAGATGTATTTCCTGAAGATTTGCCTGGTTTACCTCC
Organism: Deinandra increscens subsp. villosa; assembly: GCA_039602395.1. Taxonomy (NCBI): domain Eukaryota; kingdom Viridiplantae; phylum Streptophyta; class Magnoliopsida; order Asterales; family Asteraceae; genus Deinandra; species Deinandra increscens. The sequence continues at coordinate 10,048 of JBCNJP010005380.1, forward strand.
ATTTCGACAAGTTGAGTTTGGAATCGATTTAGCTCCAGGAGCCGCTCCGATTGCACGCGCTCTTTACCGTTTGGCGGTAAGCGAACTCAACGAACTCTCCGCACAACTTCAAGAGTTACTCGACAAGGGATTTATTCGTACAAGTTCGTCTCCGTGGGGAGCACCGGTATTATTTGTTAAGAAGAAGGATGGAACGTTCCGCATGTGTATTGACTACCGAGAGCTTAACAAGGTTACGATCAAGAATCGGTATCCACTTCCTCGAATCGACGATCTCTTCGACCAACTGCAAGGTTCAAGCTACTTTTCAAAGATTGATCTACGGTCTGGATATCACCAACTCCGTGTTCGTGATGAGGATGTACCCAAGACTGCTTTAGAACTCGGTATGGTCAGTACGAATTCCTGGTTATGCTGTTTGGGCTAACCAATGCACCGACCGTATTTATGGATCTGATGAATCGAGTGTGCAAGCCGTACCTCGATAAGTTTGTGATAGTTTTCATTGATGATATTTTGATCTACTCCAAGACAAAGGAAGAACACGAGAACCACCTACGACTTATCTTGGAATTACTCCGCAAGGAACAGCTTTACGCCAAGTTTTCGAAATGCGATTTTTGGATTCGCGAAGTCTAGTTCCTTGGACACATTGTTGATCAGAATGGAATTCATGTCGACCCAGCTAAAGTGGAAGCTATCAAGAATTGGTCTACTCCAAGAGCGCCGACTGAAATCCGACAATTTTTGGGACTTGCCGGATACTACCGAAGATTCATCAACGGTTTCTCGCAATTGGCTCAACCCTTAACAGCTTTAACGCACAAAGGAGTGCAATATAGATGGGGTGAAAAAGAAGAACACGCGTTTCAAACCCTTAAAGATATGTTATGTTCAGCTCCGATTCTCGCGTTACCCGATGGGGTTGACGACTTTGTAGTTTACTGTGATGCATCCATCCAAGGACTCGGTTGCGTGTTGATGCAACGAGACAAAGTGATTGCCTACGGGTCCAGGCAACTAAAGGATACTGAAAAGAATTATACAACACACGATTTGGAATTAGGAGCCGTTGTATTTGCACTCAAGATTTGGAGACATTACCTCTACGGAACAAAGTGCACGATATTTACCGACCACAAAAGCTTACAACACATCTTTGAGCAGAAGGACCTCAACATGCGGCAACGACGGTGGGTCGAATTGCTCAATGATTATGACTTAGCGATTAAGTATCACCCGGGAAAAGCCAATGTCGTGGCTGATGCCTTAAGTCGAAAAGAATATGAAAAGCCTCGACGAGTACGAGCGCTGCAACTTACTATTCACACGGGATTGCCGGATCGGATCCGCGATGCCCAACGAGAAGCCTTGAAAGAAGAAAATTTCGCAGCCGAAGCACTGCGTGGTGTAGATGGTAACTCCGAAGTTAAGTCCGACGGGCTTAGATACTACAATGACAGAATTTGGGTTCTTTTACTGGGAAATCTCCATGAGCTCGTGATGGACGAGGCTCACAAGTCAAGATATTCGGTGCACCCTGGATCGGACAAAATGTACCAAGATTTGAAGAGCTTGTATTGGTGGCCAAATATGAAAGCCGACATTGCGCGATATGTGGCTAAGTGTTTAACGTGCTCAAGAGTTAAGATCGAGTACCAAAAGCCTTCAGGATTATTGCAACAACCAAAGATCCCAGAATGGAAATGGGAGGATATCTCCATGGACTTCGTAACGGGATTACCTCATCGATCGAATCGACCGGATGCGATTTGGGTTATCATTGATCGATTAACCAAATCTGCACACTTTATTCCAATGAGGGAAAATGATAACATGGATAAGTTAACGAAGCTGTATATTGACCGGATTGTGGCACGTCATGGAGTGCCTAAGACTATTATCTCCGACAGAGATCCTCGATTTACTTCCCGACTGTGGCAATCTATGCAAGAAGCACTGGGAACCAGACTGGATATGAATACAGCTTATCACCCGCAGACCGACGGTCAGACGGAACGAACTATTCAGACTTTAGAAGACATGCTCCGAGCTTGCGTTCTCGACTTCGAAAAAGATTGGGAGGCTCATCTTCCGTTGGTGGAGTTCTCCTACAACAACAGTTATCATACGAGCATTGGTGCAGCACCTTTTGAAGCTCTTTATGGCAGAAAATGTAGATTGCCCGTGTGTTGGGCCGAAACGGGTGAGAAGGGACTCACCGGACCGGAACTCATTCATGATACAACGGAACGAATTATTCAAATCAGGAAACGGATAGCCGCAGCACGTGATAGACAAAAGAGCTATGCCGACAAACGCCGTAAACCTTTGAAGTTCGAGGTAGGCGACAAGGTGCTATTGAAGGTATCTCCCTGGAAAGGAGTGATACGCTTCGGAAAGCGTGGAAAGCTGAATCCTCGATATATCGGTCCATTTGAAATCATTGGGGAAGTAGGCCCGGTGGCCTACCGATTAAAACTCCCTGCTGAACTCGATGGAGTTCACAACGTGTTTCACGTCTCGAATCTGAAGAAATGTCTGGCTGAAGACATCGAAATAATTCCTTTGGAGGAATTGGAAATTGACGAACATTTGAGGTTTATTGAGCAACCAGTAGAAATCATGGGACGCGAGGAGAAAGCCCTCAAACGTAGCAAGATTCCGATCGTCAAAGTTCGATGGAACTCAAAGCGTGGACCCGAATATACTTGGGAACGAGAGGATCAGATGAAGAAAAAGTATCCTCACTTGTTCGAGCAAACGTCCACGAATACTCAAGGTATGATTTAATTTTGGGGACCAAAATTCCTTTAACAGGAGGAGGATGTGGCGACCCTAAAACTTTTGCTTTCTTTCCCCAGCAACGACAGCCGAGGCTGCGAACACTACAACACAAGAATAATTTTCGGGACAAAAATTCCATTTACAAGGGGATGATGTGACATCCGAGAATTCCAAGGTTAACTTCCGTTAGACAATTCCGTTAGTTACGTTATAAGTGTTAACTTAGTAACTAATGCTTAACTAGGCCGAATACATCCACGTCCTTTGGTTGATCACCGAACCCGTCCATACGTGTCATGTGTTTACTCATTTTGTGGAATTATGTGCAATATGATTTAAATGCATAATTATTATTAAAAAGAATGACTATTTAATTATTTGATAAATTATGTGACAAATTGCTTAATTGGATAATTATAAATTTAACCGGGTAATTGAATGTATGCATACATGATTAATATTGGACAAGTAATTAGTCTAATGATGGACTAATCATTGGGGGCCCAAATCCCCATGATAAGCTGTGACGCCCACTCCCAGTCTTGGCTCCAGGAGGGGTCACGTGTCGGATTTACTCATGAACACATGGTACAACAGAGATAACTAAGCAGCGGAAATTAAAAACTTTTTATTGATACGCCAAGTATTACATCGTAAGAGAGACGATTACAAAAGATAACTATATATCTATGCCAGTCTTCAAAATGTTTTCTCTTGACAGTCGATATTCTCTTGATAGTGTATGCCCCCTAGTTCCTGCTCACATCTCAGCCTTCCCTTTTCTATCCGAAGGTCCAGCCTTATCTGACATACATAACTTAACAAGTCAGCTTACGCTGGTGAGTTCTACGTTTTGGAAAACTTTACCTTTCGAAATCACTTAGGTTTATCAAACACATTTCTGCAATTAGACAATCAAACACAAAGCATATAGCACATATATTCACATATTCTAACCTCGTGAATAGACTAACCTTCTATTGCTTTGTCATCCTTGTCTCATATTAAATGATATCTTAGGGAAATAGTGTTTCTATTTGCTTTACGAACACATCGTGTAGCAATGGTCCCTTTAGTTTTGACACTATATAGCTTTGACGCTATCTGGCTTTGACGCCGATTAGCTTTGACGCTTTCTGGCTTTGACGCCGCTTGGTTTTGACACCATTGGGACAACACTATTTAACCTCTTGTTTCAGAAGCCCCTTACTCCCCAATCTTTTCTCGATTACCATCCGTAATCTATTCTACTAGAAACATTGAAATGGCAATCTATCTTTCCTCTAATCATCACCATACAATCAATACATATAACATGCAATTATAATAATTGAAAGTACTTTCACAGAACGTTATGTATATCAGCCCAAAACGGTTTAAAGCATTTAAACAATTTAAAAGAGGGCTCATAGAACTCACCTTAGCTTTGCAAAGCTATTATTCTTGGGTTAAGTTCTTGTGAATCAGTTTCTTAATGCCTTTAACGTAATGTCCCTATCAAGACATCTTAAATGTTACAAATCACCTTTAAGACTTAGCTCATTATCCAAAACCCAACTCTTTATTGGTTAATACCCTTAATAGTCAAAATGACCATTTTGCCCCCATTACATATTTTGTTATATCTTTTTCAAGTCTTTGCTCCTTAACATTTACCGCTCGTGTTTCCTCATGACCGATCATTTGGTGGAATTACTATGAGGAATAGTCACGGGGTTTGGAATTTGGTGACGATCGTTACCGGCCGTGTAGGCGTCATTGACGACCATGAGGCGGAATTACTACAATCGTTGCACCGAGTAGTTCAATTATTAATTATCAAAATTTGAACTCATATATATTTAATATATATGTAAACATGTTACCATACCAAAATTCAAGTTCCTATACCTTCCGGATTATTTTATATTAAATATCCATATTCCGAAACCCTAATTACCCATTTTTCTTGTTTCCATAGCAAAACTCATTTTTATACAAAACTGACTTAGGGTATTATTCGTTATAACATTTTATAACATGCTTTAAAATTTCAAAGCTTAGTTCTTTACCGTTTACTCGGTATTGACAGAACAGTGTCTAGAAAACCCTAATTTTTCATTTCAACACTAAAATATGTATATTAACATATTTTAAATATGTTTCAAACATATATTAAATATTCTTTAACCCGATAATTACTTTATAATTATCGTTAACCTTTATATTAAATATATATGTTTAAAATATATATTTAATATTTAAATCTTTTCTTTTAATCAATTTTATTTAAATAAAACTGATTAATAATTATATATATTTATTCGTCTTAAATATATATTTATATCATTTATCCCGTTCTATTATGATTTGATATAAACTTTAACCTAAAATATAATATTTGTAATAATAACAAATATTTAACGGGATTACCTTTTTGACGGGTCGTGAAACGAGTCCGAATAACCAAAATAATAAAGTTGTCCGTTCTTGACAAACGAATAGTCCTTCCCGACTATTTTCTCGCCACGAGCATTTCCCCGTTGTCGGTTTGTCGTTTGGACCTCGTTACGCCACCGAAACATCGCCCGAAAGTGAAGATTAGTTTAATAATAACACAAGTTTACACCCTCTTTTTCTACCACAGTGGACCACCTTCAATAATTATTAACCACCGGAACCATTCTCCGGTATCCCGGGAGTTCATTATCATCGCCGTCATCATCCGTCGTTAACCGAGCGTCACCGAAACTCAATCGAAAGAGAGGACGGTAAACCAGGTTTTAATATAAGTTAACTTGTCGCCCGTTTTTCTAACTCGAATTACGACCACCTACGACTGCCGTTTACAACCGCCAATCACCGCCACCATTCTCCGCCATCCCGAGTGTTCACCGTCGTTTTCGTTTTCACCCTTCGTCAACCGTACGTTACCGAAATTTAACCGAAAGTAGAGACGGTGGTGTCGGGTTTTACCGGGTTTTAAACCGGTTTCTTGTTAAAACACAACCGCTAAACAACCACCATCACCATATACTTGCCAACAACCGACTGCCACCACCGTTATCATCCTTCCTCCAGCATTCCGTTCGTCGCCGGCGATGGGCGTCGGCCCGCCGGGTATCACGGTTGTCTCCGCCACTGGCTCGTCGGAGAAGGGAGCTATACAGCAGTCGCCGGATTCACGGCTCTCAGCCGCTGCTACTGTTGCAAGCCATGAGAGGAGCGGACAAAGTCACCGGTGTTGCAGGTCGTCGGAAATGGAGGGACGAGGGGTTGGGTTCATTCTGCCGGAATATCGAGAGTGGAGGCCACCGGGTTTTGTTGCAGGTGGGTCGGAGAAGTCGAGAGGGGGAGCAGGGCTCGCTGTGATTTCGAACGAAAGGAGCAGCCGGAGCTGCTGGACCGCCAGTGGAGTCGCCGGCTGGGTTTTTATTGCCGGAACAGAAGAAACGAGGGGGTGGCGGTGTATTGCCGGAAAATCGAAGGGGAAGGGGGAGGAGAGCTGCGCTCTCTTTCTCTTTCTCTCTCCTAATTCTTGTTTCTTTCTTTTTGTCGTGTACGTGTGTTGTGTGTGATTGTGATTTAAATTAACATGTGTATGCATGTATATATATACACACTAAAGTTTAACCATCATATGACACGTACATACGATGAGTAATGTTTTCATTTGATGATTCAGATCAAAGTTCTCGACATCTATTAAAGATTGAAGTAGGGAGCAAGTAATTTTCTTTTAATATGGTATACTATAAATAGGTAGGTATTATACCCGTAATATGGACCCGTTAAATAGTTTAATATTTCATAAACGTCTTATAAAAATTCATGAACACCTAAAATATTACAGGAGTTTAATAACTATAATTGTTATATTTATTCTTCGGTTATAGTGTTAACACGTGATCGTTTATTTAACTAAACGGTACTAAACGCGTCCAATCAGCGTCGCGATCGTGGCCGTTTGATAGACCGAGTACGTCTTCTTGACTGAAAATTTCATAGATATTATAATAATTATTTATACTTTGCCGAGGCGTTATAATTATCTCGAACGGCTAACCGAATTAATTTCGGTTATTGTCGCGTAACAGCAATGGTTACCAATCCTACCGTTTCCTTGCCGAACATCGCAAATATATTTTATAATGATTATAAATCAAGTATTTAACAATACCTGGTATTCTACATTTGCCTCGGTGTTATTTTCGTGACGTTCGTGTCTAAATACGGTTTATTACAAACCGGGCCTAAATCACCATTTTGCGTTTTCCCGCTTCGTTGTAACTCGGATTTAAGATCCGTCTGCGCCCACGGTATTTATTTTTCGTTATCTACCATATTCTATAATTTCGTCTCTTGACGTTTCCTCGAATGTCGTGCCGAATATTTGTACGTGAATCGTGACGTTTCTCTATTATACGTATATATTACTTCATATATATATTTTAGCTACTTAACAAATATAGCACATATATATATTTTAAGTCATGAAATTCTGGGGTGTTACATAAGCCCACCATGGCCTTTTGTATTTAAACTTAATGAAACCCTAATCATTCTCCATTTTGCTTCCATCACACAAGAAACACACACACTCTCACTCCCTCTCTCTCTCTCACGATTCTGGACCAGCCCCAAGAGCACCCAAGATCAGCCATCTTTTCTGTAGAAGAAGATCATCCATCGATCCTAGACCAAACCGTGAGTCCCATGAACCATTTCTATGTGTTTTCTATGTGTTTTCTTCATAAAGCGTGCCTAGATCTCTATGTAATCGTTAGATCTTCTGTAAGAATGCTTAGGAATGCTAGATCTATCATAAAAACTACAACTTTACGTGTGAAACTGATCCATAATAGAGATTCATGCTAGATTAGGTCATTTTGTGTAAAATGTGTTCTTGAAGATTTGATGATGAAAATGCATGTTTATGATGTTAAAAATGCTCCTGTGATGTTCCTAAATGATTATGTATGCTTAAAAATGAATTACATGAAGTATGGAGGCTGTTAGAAAGATTTTTAGTCAAATTTACGGGTTTTTTAGCGACTAGCGAAACTGTGCCTTCATCAGGCGAAATTATGTAGCGAAACTATGTATATCTCCTTCCAGAGACACTATACAGCGAAACTATAGTGTCGCCGGGTAAACCAACCAGACCTGTCCGAACGAAACTACCGAGCGAATTTCCCTGAACGAAAGTTCAAACCAGTTTCGGGCGAAACTAGGCTAGCGAAACTGTGCCAACAGTTTCGAGCGAAACTAGCCTAGCGAAACTGTGTCATCGGGTATTGCCTAGCGAAAGTGCTGCCCGTGCACACAGCGAAACTTCCTAGCGAATCTATACTAGCGAAACTGTGACCAGACCTAAACCCAAACTTGTGCAACTTACTTGAATGTTATGCCATAACTTACATGATTATGCTATGATGAAACATGCTTGATTTCTGATTTATGTGAACCCTTGTTTATGATCAACCATCGGTGTCGTGTGTCGGTATGTCGAGTCGTAGTTCCAACGTGCTATGTTATGGGCCATAGTGACGTCGTTAAAGTTTAGACACAACCTAACACCTAAGACCTTAATGTGATTACTAGGTCTTCGTTAGCAAAACAGTACTCGGATTATTTAACAAGTGTAGCTGAGCAACCTAAGGTGAGTTTCACAAACCTTTAATCGTGAGCCCGTTTGGGTCACACCGAATATACTAAACGGAAAACAATGCTGACATTTTGAGGTATCGCCAAATGAGATGTCTGTTATGGAAGTTGGAGTGTTTTATGGGAAGCACTTGCAACTGTCCATCCTTGAGATTTCAAAGGAAATCCGCAACCAACTACTCGATAACACTTGGGATTCCAAAGGAAATCCGGAACAACCATTTTGACACTTAAACTCTTTTTAGGGTTTCAAATGAAATCCAGAATAAACATTTTTAATATGACTAGTGTAGGTTAAAGTCTAAACCAAATGATATCACATGATTTCTAAGGATGCCTTAAAACTTAAAAAGTCCTCAACAATTTAGTACCGTTGAACTGAGAAGCAAGGGGATGTTGGGTAGATCTACTGAGGGTTTGACAAACCCTGCTCCGCGGTACACAAATGTGTAGCCAACCGGTTGGAGGCCGAACGGAGTTCAATATCAGCCTGTTTTAGTTGTGGGTCCCAAGAGGAACACAACTGGAGGCACACACCATCGGAAAATGCCGAACTCTGATACGTCAGCTTTCAGCCTTGGTACAAACTTCCTTAGTGCATGGAAACCGGATTAGCTACCCGCGATATCGGTTCACCGCTTTAACTTTTACTTAACTAGTGCATATTCGATAATTCAACACTTGGCAATGTTTGCAAAACTAATACTTATTTATATGTTGATACATACGCTTATGACCGGGCCAATGCGTGACATGCCCACCGTGAACTCACCAACCGTTAGGTTGACACTTGTGTGGTTTTCACTTTTGCAGATCGTTGAGGAGTATCCACTGGAGGTTGGCATGGCGCTTGAAGTTACTTAACTTTATTTTAAACTTAATTTGGGAATTAAACAACTATTTATGTTCTGTAATTAAAGCACGTGGTTAGTGCTAAGATACTTATGTTTTTATTCCGCTGCGTACTGTTAAACTGTTTTTATTATGAACAATTGGACTTTACTCTGATTCGTTTAGTATTTGTAACTAATGGTTGTGGTCCTGGTTTGCTCGCACCCCTTAACGGTATAAACTTCGTTAGTGGTTATTTGGGGGTGTGACATTGAAAGACTTTAAAGACAAATTTTTCTTTGTTGCCGAAGAGGTATTGGGTTTGGGGGACATTCCTTGGAAACCGACGAAGTATAAGAAGAGGACCCTTGAAGAACTGCCCTTCGATGAAGACATAGTGACGAAGCTTGTTGCACTACAGGTGCCGCTGGTACAATATCCTGAGAGAGTTCTTATCCTTACCGGGTTGAGCCGAAATTGGCTGTCTCTGACTCGAAAGCCTGCCATCTTTCTTAATGGCCAGGGTATGCCCTGTTTGTAGCTTTGTTACGTGTATGTCACTTCGGCTTTGTGTTGCTTACTTATTGTGTTTGTTTGTATTTGCAGTGATGGATTTGTTAGGATACATTGGTTTGGAGGATGACGATGATGTGATACAGGGTCAGGTACCCCTGGATGCAGACGAGCCGACCCCTGTTGATGCTGGATCACGGCATCGTTACGAGGAGTTTGTTGTGAAGGTGGGCGAGACCACAGTGGCTGGCAAGGATATTGGTGGGGCGACTAACAAACTTGTTGATTTGGAGGAGGATAGATCGAAGGAGAGGGCTGCCAAGAAGGGTAAGGGTGACAGCCGTAAACGCAAACCGGAGGGTGGTGAAGATAGGGAGGTGAAGAGGTCTAGGCTGAAGCATACTGCGTCTCGTGACAAGAGTTCTACTTCGGCCACTGAGCCTGCTGATGGTGAATCGCCTTTCAGGCTGGTTGATGAAGATGTCATATCTCCGGAGGCACAAAGGTTGTCTCCACTTGTCGAGATGGATGTGGAGTGTGAGGCTTCGAGTGGAAAGGGGAAGGCTACATTTGACCCGGCCACCGCTATCGTAAGTGTTTCGGCCCAGCCTCTGCATTCGATTATGTCTGATGATGCATTTGATGATTTCATCCGTCGTATGCAGGAGAACCCCATTTTGAGGGCGAGGGGCGGCTTTACTGCTGGTGGTTTGGGGAAACTGTCCCAGATGAAGAAGGACCTTATCCGAGGCAACATATCGACTGAGAGGCCTACTGTAGAAGCGTCTGATGAAGATCCCGTTACCGAAATGGATGACAACACTCGGGGCCATATTTTTTATCCCAACTGGGGATTGAAGAATGAGTCGAAATTTGACTCAGTGGAGCTATGCCGGGAGTTTGCCCGCTTGTCTATTCCTCCGTGTGAGGTAGCGGAGCTGGAACTAGATGACCACGCCGAAGCACGCCGGAAAGCTTATGTAAAGCTGACAATGGCTTACGCTTCGGGTGTAAACATGATTAGCCGAAACGCTCGTCTGGAATCCAGTCTTGTGAAGGTGAAGGCTCGGTCTGAGGAGCGCCGTCAGGGCCTGCGTGAAGCGAAGGCGAGACTCGCTGAATATGAGGATCAGATCACGGCCTTGACTGCTGAGCGTGAGAAGGCTGTGTCGGCTTTGACTAGAATCGGGGAGGTTGAGCAGGAGCTGGAGGTTTTGAAGAAGGAGAAAGCCGAGGCTTTGGCATCTCACGTGGGGATGTCAAAGTCTTTGGAAGAGGCTCGTTTTGCCGTTGCTGACCTTCGAAAGGGTCGGCAGGACGACACTACTGCTAAAGCCGTGCGGGAAGCCGAGATGGCAAAGTTAAGAGAGGAGAAAGAGAGGGTCTCCAATTTGTATGCTGGTGAGCAACGGCTTGCCAAGCAACTTGGTGATGACCGCCAATGGCTGATAGAGGAAGACTTTAACTGGGTGATGGGTCGGCCTGCGAAAAGTAAGGAGTATCGGCTTCCCTTGGGCCAGTTTCAGAAAGCCGTGGCTGCTCGGGCGGGACATTTGGGTTTTATT
>JBCNJP010005382.1:0-15059 GCA_039602395.1 Deinandra increscens subsp. villosa
GAGGTTAATCAAACATCACCTATTTTACAGATTAAATTAACTCATGGGCTTATGACATAGATAGACCATAATCTTAAATTTTGATACTAAGTTAAAAACTTTAATGTTATATATCAAGGGAGTATTGTTAAACTAACAAAAAAACAACTCTCATGTTGGTTGATTGTCGTCGCCGCGGGTTCCCCCTGAAACAATATGACCAAGTCAGCCAATTATGAAACTTGTAATTTAAATCAAATGGCCGACATATAATACACTACTACAATTCTATCTTTAAGTTTAACGGAGCCATCAGAAAATTAATAGAATTTCAACACGAGTCGTAACAAACCATACTAAATACTAGAGTATGTTTCGAGTGAACGATCATTAAAAAGTTAGAAACAAATTATATTTGTATGCATTAAGCATAAACTTTTGGCGACTTTTGATCTCATCATACACGATTGTAGTCCGCCGTAGCCGTTTCACACTATTCGTAAAGCTCATGAGGAAACTGTTCGTAAAGCTCATGAGGAAACTGTTCAGCGTCATGAAGCCGACATGGCCAAGCTAAAGCTAGATAAGGACCGGTTGGAGGCCTTGTATAAAGGTGCCACTAGCCAAGCTCAACTTCTGGGTGATGAGAGAAAGTGGCTCATTGAAGAAGGTTTTCATCATGCCTTCGACCAGCTGTTTAAGAGTGTCGAGTTCAAGGAACCACTCGGCGCTTTACAAAGTGCAGTGATGGCTCGGGGTGCTCATTTGGGTTATCTTGCTAGTTATGATCAGGCTGTCTCTGGAAAAGACAAGGAAGCTCACTCCTACTATAAACCTGATTCCGAAGATAAACTGAAGGCGGCGTTGTTAAAGTTCTCGGAAGAGAAATTTCCCTACCTTGATGCTTTGGCCGGTTGTCTCAACACATATATAAAGGAACTTCAGCTTGTTCGACCTAGGGCTGAACGTGTATGGATTCGGGGAAGCAAACCGGGTGCCGGGAAGTTTGTGTCGACAAGTACCCTCTTGGCCTCTAATCGATCCAAGACCGATCCTCCTTCCAAGACTTAGATAGTTTGCTTTGTCATGTTTATATTACATTCCTTTTTTGAAGTATTGTAATCGACTTTGTTAAATGAAATGGATGTTTTGGATCTTTATTGTTTCGTATCTCATGTATTGTGTGTTATGCCGAATGCTATGTATGTAGTGTTAGTCGACTTTGTTAGTCTGTCTTTTAATCACATCATCATGTGATGATCCTAAAAATGGATCAAGTGGTATTGGTCATACTGTTAAGCATTGCCGAGTACTCCCAGTCAACCGTCATGTGATAGAAATATTTTTGATGTTCGTCCACACCTTGTAACTATTTTGTAAGTATGTTTGTGAGGTCGACCAGCCTTGCTCGAGTCGGTTGGTGCGTCAGTTTTTGTCGACTGGTGTTTTGGTTGACTGGAGCGTCCTCCGAGTCGATTGGTATCGTACCAGTCGAATGGTTTGTTATTTATTGATCTCGGATGTACGGTCCGAAACACATGTTTATTAGCATGATATTTGTATCTTTATTATTTGTATTGCGCATTTATACCTAGGTTCGATCGAATTCATTCAGTCTTTGTGGTCCAGACTTATGCCGAGTGCCCCTAAGGGTCGAGTGTTAACTGTTCGACTGAGGCGACTTGGTTTTCTGCTGGTCACCCACTGATATAAAGCTGTGAGGGATGAATCATTAGAGGTTTCCCTATATAGCCCGGTACGAATAACCCTCTTACGAATGCTGCTTCTTCAGTTTTTTATGGGGAGCCGACCTGTATATGCCGAAATTGGCTGACCTTTTTGTTGGCTCATTTCCAACTGGTAGCAGGGAGGTATGCCCCTAGGCTTACCTATGACAATAGTTTAGTTAGTGTGTTAACTACAAACTTAGAATCATGTTATTTGATTAGTATGCTATTTATAATTAGGCCGACTGGTAGCCATTCGGCCTATTAGGTTGTAGTATCTGTAGTTGTCGGCTAAGATGTGTTACACAAGCAATCATGGGAAAATTTGTTGTTGCATTCTATTATAACGGGGCTTTAGTAAATGCCCAGATGATCAACAACATACAAAAGTAGGGTCTAGTTGCCCTTAGTTCTACAAAAGGTAGGGTGTAGTCACCCGTTGTTTTACATATAACATTTTTTGAGTTGCATGCCATTCCAGTGTCGGGGAACTGGCTTGCCATCCATTGTAGCTAACTTGTAGGATCCCTTGGCGTGTGCTTCCATGATTTGGTAGGGGCCTTCCCAAGCTGGTCCAAGTTTCCCCTGGTCCTCTTGCCGACTTGCCTCATTGTTTCTGAATACATAATCTCCAGGTCGGAATGTGATGGGTCGGACCTTCTGATTGTAGTATCCCTCTATTTTCTTTTTGTATCTGGCCTCATTGATGGCGGCCATGTCCCGGCGTTCTTGTGTGAGAGCCAGATTTACTAGAAGTTCTGTGTCATTTGTTGTCTCGGAGACATTTTCGATTCGGAAAGTGGGCATTCCGATTTCGGCTGGGATGACAGCCTCTGAGCCGAAAGTAAGGCTGTATGGTGTATGCCTGTGGCTGGTCCTCTCAGTCGTTCTGATTGCCCAAATGACACTTGGGAGCTCATTCAGCCATCCTTTTCCCTCCTTGCCTAGCCTTGCTTTGATTCCGAAGACTATGGACCTGTTTGTTCTCTCTACTTGGCCGTTTGCTTGTGGGTGAGCTACTGAAGTGAAGATTTGGGTGATTTGTAGCTCGCGGCACCATGACCTGAATGGGTTATCTGCAAATTGTTTTCCATTGTCTGAGACAATCTTTCCTGGAAGGCCATAGCGGCAAACAATTTGTTCCCACACGAAGTTGACGACTTGTTTACCTGCAGATTGATTCCATTGTCTGAGACAATTTGTTTGGAAAATCGTAGTGGTAATGTAATTTGTTAAAACAACATTAGAGTTGTGAGTATACCTGTGATTGTGGCTACTGCTTTGACCTCTGGCCACTTGGTAAAGTAGTCTACTGCCACAATGAGGAATTTGATTCGGCCTGGTGCTTCGGGGAAGGGTCCAACAATGTCTATCCCCCATTTGTAGAAAGGCCAGGGAGATGTTACCGGGATCATGTTGTGTTTCGGTACTCTTTGCACGCTGGCATGCATTTGGCACCCTTGACATTTGCGAATCTCCCTTTCAGTGTCTGTGTACATGGTCGGCCAATAGTAGCCCATTGTCATCATTCGGGTCACTATTGATCTGGGACCTGAATGAGTCCCGCATATGCCTTCGTGTAGCTCTCTCATCACGTACTCTCCTTCCTCTGTCGTTAGACATTTTAACCAAGGTTGTAGGTAAGACTTCTTGTAAAGCTTGTCGTTATGCATGGTGTATTGGCTTGCTAGAGCTTTCAGCTTTGTTGCTTCCAGCATTGAGTCTGGTAGAGTGCCATTTTGCAAGTAATTTTTGATGGGTGTTATCCAGCTTTTGACTGCCTCTGTTTCGGAAGTAAAGACTTCTTCTATCTCATCTGTTCGATGGTGGATTATCTCCACTGGCACTTGCTTTGTTAAGTGAGCAAATGCAAGCGAAGCGAGCTTGCTTAATGCATCAGCTTTTTTGTTTTGGCCTCTCGGTATCTGTATGATTTGAAATTCTTCAAATTGAGATGCTATCTCTTTGACCTTGCTGGCATATTTTTGCATGGCCTCACCACGTATTTCAAATTCTCCATTCACTTGGTTGGTGACTAACAGTGAGTCGACTTTTACTGACAGCCTTTTGATGTTCATTTTCCTGGCTAGCCTTAGTCCGGCTAGTAAGGCTTCGTATTCTGCTTCATTGTTTGTGCTTGGAAAGTCGAGTCGAATGGCATATGTTACTTCTACTCCGTTTGGGTCGATTAGTACTAGGCCTGCACCTGACCCTTCACTATTTTTTGCCCCATCAGTGTATAGGGTCCATGCATCATTACTAGTGACTGGTGGGGGTAAACTGTGCTTTGTTGGGGTCGAGTCAGTAGCATTCGATTCGACCTTCAACTCTGTGAGGAAGTCCGCCAACACTTGTCCTTTAATTGCTGTTCTTGGCTTGAAATGGAGCTCGTGCTCCCCCAGCTCAATTGCCCATTTGGCGAATCTCCCTGAGGTTTCTGGCCTTTGGACGATTTCCCTCAGTGGATAGTTTGTGAGCACTATTATTTTGTAAGCTTGGAAATATCGTCGTAATCTTCAAGCTGTGTGAATCAGAGTCAAGAGCAGCTTTTCGAGTTTCGAGTATCTGGTTTCTGGGTCCTTCATTGCCCTGCTGACGAAGTAGACTGGCACTTGTATGTCTCCTCGTTCGGTGCAGAGGACTGAGCTGATTGCCTCTTCACCTACTGAGAGATAGAGGATGACTTCTTCACCCGCTTCTGGTGCAGTAACCGTTGCTAAGTTTTTTAGTTCCTCCTTTAATTTTGTGAATGCTAGGTCTGCCTCTTCTGTCCACAGAAACTGCTTAGTTTCGGTGCACTGTTTCAACTTTCGGAAAAAGGGCATGGACTTTTCAGCCGACTTGGAAATGAATATGTGAAGTGCTGCTGCCAGTCGGCCACTAAGGCATTGGAGCTCCTTCAGGCTTTGCGGTGGTTTCATCTGGGTGATAGCCCTGACTTTCTCAGGATTGGCCATTATATTTTTGTCAGTGATTATGTGACCCAGGAACTTACCCTGTTTCATTCCAAACGAGCATTTGGCCGGATTAAGCTTCATGTTGACAGCTCTCAGTCGGCCGAATGTTTCTTCAATGTCTGCGACCATTCCTTCCTCAGTTTGGCTTTTTATGACCAAGTCATCGACATAAGCCTCCATGTTTCTTCCGATTTGGTTGTCAAACACCTGGTCAATCAGACGTTGGTAGGTCGACCCGGCATTTTTTAGGCCGAAAGGCATTTTTCTATAGCAGAAAATACCTTTGTCAGTATGGAAAGCTGTCTTTTCTTCATCGGTCTTGGCCATTTTGATTTGGTGATAGCCCTTGTAGGCGTCGAGGAAACACTTGTATGTGTACCTTGATAGGGCATCTACTTTAGCATCTATAGCTGGCAAAGGGTAACAGTCCTTTGGGCATGCCTTGTTTAGGCTTGTGAAGTCAACACACATTCTCCAGGAGCCATCAGATTTTTGGACCATCACTGGGTTGGCTACCCAAGTGTGCCACTTTTGTTCTCTGAGTATTCCAGCTTTGACTAGCTTTGTCACTTCTTCGCAGACAACCTTGCTCTTGTCTCGCCCCATGCCTCGCTTTCCTTGGACGACTGGTGGGTAGTTAGGGTCGACTTTAAGGTGATGCTCAGCAATCTCTCTAGGCACACCTGTCATATCAGCTGGTGTCCATGCGAAGACATCGGGACTGTTCCGGATTAAATTGTATAGCTTTTCCCTGACTTGGTTAGTCAGGTCTGAGCCGATTGTGATTAGCTGATCTGGGTACTCATCATTCACTTTCCACTGAGTGCGGGTTGCCTCTTCTGTGACATCTGCTGTTAGTTGGCAGTCGGCATTTGTAGACTGGATTGTGGCTATTCCTGACTCTGTGGGAAACTTCATCATGCCGTGTGCCGTAGACACTACGCATCCGAATTGATAAATTGTTGGTCGACCAAAAAGAATATTATACCTTGAGGGTCTGTCAACCACGAGGAATGTCATTCGCTCAGTTCTTGTGTGTAAGCCATCAGTCAGTGTTACTAAGAGTGTGATTTCTCCTTTAGGGAGGACCATGTCGCCACTGAAGCCGAGTAGAGTGGTCCTTGAGGGTCGAATCCCTTGTTTAACATCATTCGGCAGTTTTGAGAAGCAAGACTTATACATTATGTCTGAAGCGCTCCCCCCATCAATGTATGTTCTGTGGATTTGTATGCCTGCTACCTCAGCTATGATGATCATTGGGCTGAGCGTGGGGGTAGCTGTGTCTAGTGAGGGGAAAGAGATAGGTCGATTGGCCCATGCTTCCTTTCTTAGCCTTGGCTTCTTTTTTTGAGAACTATGTGTCATAAGGATGGCTGCTTGTTCAGTCTTCTTATCCTTTTTCTGTTTTTGCTCTTTTATTTCCTTCACCAGGTGGGCTAGTTGTCCAGTCTTCACAGCTGCTATTATTTCTTTCTTCAACTGGTGGCATTCGTCTGTATCATGGCCCCTGTCGAGATGGAACTCGCAATATTTTCCCATATTTTGATTGGTTGTGTTGTTGCCCATCGACCTTGGTTTGTTGAAGTGTCGACTGGCATCCTCCGTCTGTAGTATTTCTTTTGGAGATTTTGTGAGGCTTGGGAAATCATACCTTTTTTCCTTTTGACTCGATGGGCCTGATCTATCATAGGGTGTGAAACCCGAGTGCCGCCGATCCTCTCGTCCTCCCCTGTCCGACCCTGATTGCCAAGGTCGACGATTGTCTTTCTGATGGGGAGGTCGACCATGCGATTTGCCGTGACCAGAGGATGACTTGTCTCGTAGTTGCGCTTCCTCCTCTCCTCTGATGAATGCCTCAGCTCGGTCGAATGCCTCCTGCATTGTAAGGGCCACGCGGGCACTCATCTCTTTAATCAGTTGTCGAGTACGCATGCCATGGATGAAACCAGATATCTTTTGTCTTTCATCCGAATGACGAATGGTCAGCGACTCTGTTTTATATCTCTCCATGAAGACCCTTAGGGACTCTTGTTCACCTTGTCTGATGTTGTGTAGTTCAATTGGATCCTTTGTACATTTCCTTTGTTGTCCAAAATGTTGTGAGAACAACTGTTTGAGCTGGACATAGCTGTCTATGGACTTGTCTGGTAGAGCATTGAACCACAATCGGGCCGGTCCCGATAGAGTTTGGACGAACATCTTACACCAAACTGCAAGTGGCCATTGTTCGATTCGGGCCGCTGACTTAAATGCATGTAAGTGATCTTCTGGGTCTGAGCTCCCATCATATGTTTTGACTGTGGAAGGGAGTTTCGTCTTAGGTGGGCATTCGAAGTTTTCGATCCTAGCAGTGAATTTGCTCTCCTCTTCCGGCACATATGGTAGTGACAAGTCTTCCATATCCGAGTCTTTGGCTTCAATCACTGGTGGTGACTGAGATGGAATGACTGGGGCCTTGCTTGTGCCTGATGGTCCAGTCGGCCTTGGTGGGAGATAGCCTGGTGGTGGCATGCCATATGGAGGGTAAAATGGCGTCGGGTAGCCTGTCTGCCCATATGGGTTCATGTATGGTGGTGGGTAGAATGGTGGCATCTGGTAGCCTGAGAGATCTGGTCGGGGTTGTCCGATGCTGGTTGTGTTTCTCAAGGGTGCTGCGTCAGAGGGCCCTGAGTTTACCTGAGTCGGCTTGGATGTACCTCCCGACTGTGGTAAAGCGGTGTCTATTGTTACCGTAGTGCTGTCAGTCTGCACTGCTGTTAGCCCTTCGCCTGTTTGTAGGTCTCCCAGCGGTGGTATTGGGCCTAAACGAGGTCCTTCATCCTCATACGATAGTTGGAGGCAGACCCCTTTCAGTTTCTCTGCTGCTACGTAATCCCTCATGGCCTGTCGAAGAGGCAGGACGTTTCTACTCACCATCTCTGGAGTGATGTCAACTACTCCCGTGTCAGTTTCTACCGAGGAGCTCTCCAGAGGCTGTTTGTCATTGGGAGTTGAGAAATCATCTGTGGTTTCTCTTAGATGAATAACTGAGTCGTCAGTCATTGTTGCTATTGGAAGTACCGTGCGGATGGCGCCAATGTAGAATCGGGCTACCAAAGATGATCGGATAGGATGGAACCTAGGACGGATCAACTCTGTAGTCGGACTACAAGGGGTGAAAAGGCTGAGTCTTCTGGCGGGCAGTCGACTCGGCTATTGGGTGCTTGACCTGGAACCTGCAAAACAGAAACACCGTTATTCTTGGGGGCAGGACAGGGTGTCCTGCGACCAAGCTCGGGCGTGAGAATAAGTATTCGCTTTCGAAAGATTAAGTGTAATCAGACGAGAGAGAGTGCATTGAATGAATATTTACCTGGTGGTTGAGGGGTATTTATAACCCTCAACCTTTGTCTCGTTCTGTAATTAATGCGATAGCCTCAAAGTAGAATGTTGCAGGTCTGGCATCCGAACAGTGGCCAACAACCACAGTAGCCGTTTTGGGAAACTGCCTTGGTGGATGTGTCCAGTCTTTCGGATGCAGACCCGGAATGTAGAGTGTTGGTCTGTACCTACTCGTCTTGGCCTGACTTGGTCTAGAGGTTTGTCCTACCAAGTGTTGCCAGTCGACCAGGTAAGGTTCGACCAGAGTAGGTTGTAAGTTAGCCGACTTGGTATTAATGACTGTCAGTCGACCTTCGTTTGATCGACTGGTCATTCGGCCGGTTATCAGTTGGCTTGATCGAAATGACTGTCAGTCGACCTCAGCTTGGTCGACTGGTCACTCGACCAGTCGTCAGTCGGCCTGGTCGAAGTGATTGTCAGTCGACCTCAGCTTGGTCGACTGGTCACTCGACTAGTCGTCAGTCGGCCTGGTCGAAGTGACTGTCAGTCGACCTCAGCTTGGTCGACTGGTCACTCGACGAGTCGTCAGTCGGCCTGGTCGAAGTGACTGTCAGTCGACCTCAGCTTGGTCGACTGGTCACTCGACCAGTCGTCAGTCGACTTGGTTGTTTGAGGTAGAGTGTGTGGAATATGGTTTACATGTGATGTCACTCTGACTCGGACATACGTCATCAGTCAACATTGGTTTAATGAGTCTTATCTGCCCCGGTTTGGTTGGTTGATCGGGTTTTTTGGCTTCGAGCTTCGCATGGTTCACCCGTCGAACCAGGTTTTTAGTTTGCGGGTTTAATGGCTTCTCTGGATGGTTTCTGATTGGATGGATGGAGCTCCGTTGGATCGAACTCCGGGTCAAGTTGCTTATAGGTCCAGCAGGTTGCTTACCCATGATTAAATTTTTTTGGTTCCTATTCTCGCTTTTTCTTTGGGAGTGTTCGGGCTTGTTCCTTATTTGATCTTCATTGTTCCATCCAGTTACATTTTTTGAGCTCTTTTCCGATTGGTGTGTGGCTTAATCTTCGGTCGGGGTAAGGATTGGAGTCTCATGGGGATAAATTTCAGGCTTACTTGATCATAGATATGTCCAAGTTATCTTCTTAATTATAGGAAAACCGTTCGCTTAAATTTAAATAAAAACAATAAAATTTATTTAGTATCATTACAACGAAAAAATAAATAAATACAAATCTATACTATATAAGGGAATGGAAATTCTCTAAACTACTATACTATTATAGCTCTAAAAAAAAAGTTGCACAGAAATGTGAATGCAATTACATTGAAAAGATAAGGAATGATACGGAGAAATGTAAAAACATATATAATGAATTAAATAAATAATTATGACAAACCAAATAAATTTATAAATGTATGGCAGAAAGTTTGAGAAAGTACGTTTAGATTGAAAAGGGTTGAAGAAGTTTTAAATGAAAAGAACTTAAGAAATTAGTAGTTTAGAAAATAAGTTTAAAAGAAATCCGGTGAAGGATTCGAGTCAAAACTCGGGTCTCTTAAAATAAATTACAGGCTATCGAAGATCCTATTTGTTATTCAGGGTACAATTGTCAAAGCCGATGTACGGCTGGGATTACACTGAACACGAAGTTTACCTTTGAAAGAACTTGAACATCGAAGATGCCTTGAAGGAGTTCTTGAGAGAGTAGAGGGAGAGAGTATAGAGAGTAAGAAATCGGTGTATTTCTTGGTGTGTCTTGGCTCAACACAATAGACACTATTTATAGTGGTAGAGTTGAACTTGAAACATCCAAAAATTAATTCGTAATCAAACTTTACATTAAACGTCTTTAATGTAAATTCAGTTTTAGTTAACTAAAATTGATGTTTCAGCTCAAATTGAAGTAGTCAAGAAAAAAAAACTAACAAAAGTTCATAACAGCTCCATTAATTAGACTGTTTCAGCAATTCCAGACTAGGCGCGCACACTAGTCAATCTGCAGGTGCGCCGTATGCCTCGATAGTCAGTTTCGCACGCAGGTCAAACAAACCCTGCACTCCGCATACGCAACTCGCGCGTCGCAACAGTGTTCCCACGCCATCACATAGGCGAAAAAGATTTCGTGCCGACCAGATACTAGTCCATATCTAGTGTACGCAACAGCATCACGTGTCCCGCGTGCGCGCAACTTGGAAGAACCCACGCACCGAACCATAGTACACACGCCAAACCCGAACCACGCAGTGCCAGAAGCACCAGCGTAGGACCTGACTCGCGTAGCCTCAT
Source organism: Deinandra increscens subsp. villosa (assembly GCA_039602395.1). Classification (NCBI taxonomy): domain Eukaryota; kingdom Viridiplantae; phylum Streptophyta; class Magnoliopsida; order Asterales; family Asteraceae; genus Deinandra; species Deinandra increscens. The sequence goes on from JBCNJP010005382.1 coordinate 10,284, forward strand.
CAGCGAGGTCACCTGAGAATTCTGGCCAGTGTCCTGTGTATGCAACAGTCTCACACGCTTCGCACCCGCACAACTCAGAACCCGCCCACCGAACCATGGTACACGCGCCAGATCTAGTTCGCGCGGTGCAAGAGGCACTCCCTTGGCACCTGACTCGCACAGCCTCATCCGTGCGCTCATCTAAGAATTCAAAAACACAAAAGCAGCTCTCAAGCAGCTTGCGAAGTGCAAAGTGCGCCATCAAAGCGCCACATTGCGCCCATCGCAATGCCACGCACACGCGCATGTATGAGTGCGAATGCGAGTTGTGGGTGCTGCAAACCCCTTGGGGTCCAATGGATGATGGCTCCTACCTAAGGAAATAATCATGGGTAAAGTCCCCAGCTTATAATCCACTTCATGTATCATCCACCAATCAATGCGGGATGAGTTATGTTGGATATTGTACGTCTAGATCCAACAACGCCAAAAACCCAACCCGGTTAAGACCCGTAAGAGTTACACTGAGAGCAACGAGAAGTAAATCCGCTTAACTGATTAACCGGTGAATCTTGGAAATCAGTAATTAATTATTGTTTATTCATGATTAATAAATATATATTTAAATACGTATTTATCTTTGCGATAAAATAGGGAATATAACGTTACTATTTATTGACTAACATTTACAGTGAATCTAATGCATCAAATAAATTGTTATTTGAGTTTATCGGTTCTCGGGTTTACGAATTTTAGATTAATAACTCGTTTTATTAATTAATCGTAAACATTGGTGGTTCGTTTTGGTTAAGGAAATTGACGAGGGGCTTAAGACGTAATTAGTCGGATGTATAAATATCCGACTAAGGATTAGGAAAACCCTAATCCCTATTTGCGCCTCTCTCTCCCTCGTCGCTCTCCTCTCAGTCCCGTGAATCTCCACGATCCGACGAATACCCAACCACCACCACTCGGCCGCTACAACCGGTTCTCGCAAACTGCCGAAAGTCGCCGTCATCCAAGACCCCAGCTGCCGCCTCCTCTCCTTCCCGCTCTCCCCGCGGCTTCTCCATAGTTGGCCGTCGCACTCGTCGACCGCCGCCGTGATAACGACGTTGCTATCGCAAGCCGTCGCCGCCTCCGCCGATTTTGTCGCCACCGCTATCCATAGCCACCGCCGACACTGCCATCATCATCATCTCCTATTGGCGCGAGCTAGTCACCGCCACTGTTCGAGTAGTTGCCATACATGACCAGTCAATAGGAGAAGATACACGATACTTGAAGATTAGATCCGAACAGTCGGATCAAGATTTCCGTGAAACCCTAGCAACGTCTCGTTACCCCTCGGTGTCTCAAACGTTTGTTAGAACACCAGTCATGTATATCTAAAACTCGCCTTTAGATTAGTCATTTAATTTCGATTACATTATTGTAATTATTAGCGCGTTCCGTTTTAACACGCTATTGGTGTTTGTGTGATCTGGTGATCGTGATCCTGTTGATACGTTTACGACGTTTTAAGGTTTACGCATTTAATTAGTTTAAATCGTTTAATTCCTCTGCGTAACGGATTACTTGATTAATATGTTCAAACTTTGATTTGCTAAAGCAAGGTCGGTAATGATTAATTAAAATGAAAAGTTTGATTTTGTCATCACCAGGCACCCGTATACCACTGTCATAACCTAACAGTGGTATCAGAGCCTTGATCACCACACGCAAACCCTAACCGGTCGATTTTAAACCGGTGCATTTCCCGAACTGGGGTTAAAACCCGAAAGTCACGAAAGTTAAACGAATTTGATTAACGTGTATTTGGTCGAATTAATTCCACCAAATATTATTCAATTCTTTAATTAATTGTTTAACACGCATATTCGGCTCGACCCATATTTTGGTTGTGATTGGTTCTCGTGTTTTGGTTTCGTCCATATTGGCCCACTTGTTATTTCCGATTTTGGATTGGCCCACATGTTTTGGGTTCAAAAGTTGTATCATATTAGATATGGATTACTTTTCAATTTTGTTATAAATGCTTACCTTCGCCCTTGACGAACGTGACAAGCATTGATGCGACTACCCCATCGTGGTGAATGTTCCCCATCGTGGTGAATTTTCCCCATCGTGGTGAATGTTCTTGTCTAAGAACATTTCCTAGTATGGCAAGTTTCCACGACCAATGGACCGACGAATTTCAATCAAGAAATAGGAGCTCGTAAAGATAGTGAGAGCATTCGAGTCGGCCGGATGCCTTTTAGTCCATCCTAGTGGTTGATTTTATTTTTCGTCCCCGACCTTCTTCGATATTGTCATAAGGCTCTAACAATATCAAAACCACCTAAAGCCGAATATGTATTTGTTTGCATGATGTATGTTGGTTGCTTGTCTTAACCTGCTTAACGCGCCAACTAAAACTCCAAACTAAGTTTTAAATGGTTAAAACTGTTTTACAATCAATTAACATTGAGTCCTAAAATTATTTAGACTCGAAATTACCTAATCAATTTTATTCGACTGTGATCTCAAATTTTTCGATCAATAAAATTAAACTATCAATGAATTGGTTATTACCTCGCGACACATAAGTCCTTAACACTACATCAAAAAGTGGCTTTGGCCATGGTTTTTTTTAATGCATAGCCACTGTTTTGTAAAAAGCGTGGCCAAAGGTAAGAAATACTAGTTTTAGCCACACATATTTTGTACCCGTGGCCAAATATATAGCCTTTGGACCCTTTTAGCCACGTATTTTTTTGTTTATGTGACAACAACAATCAGGTGCAGTGGCTTTAGTCACTGTTTTACAAAAATATGTGGCCCTTATTTGTCACGCTTAATAAAGAGTGGCGAAATGCACCAAACGGCCACGGAATTTTTATGATTTTTAATTCGTGTGACCAAAAGGGAATGTATGGCCACGTATAAATAATGTTGTGTGACGGAAGAGTATATTTTATTACTTAGTAAATTAAAAAAAAAACTATTAATTATATATTATGCGTGGCTAAATGTGAGCAATGGCCACACTTTTTACTTAGTTATGTGGCTAAAAACTAGTACATATGGTCACTGTTATTAGGTTGTGTGACTAAATAGTAGGTTGTGAGTGACAAAAATCTATTACATATGGCCACATATATTAACCGTGACTAAATAGTAGCCAATTTTAATTAGTTAATTATCTGTGGCGACGGCGGATATACATCATTACTAGAGGTCAAATCTTTATCTACCACCTCGAGTTTCGGATATAAATCATATCATTAATTAATAATTGTCTATCATCACCATATACGCCGTTAGCTCTCTCAGCTCTCTGTTTTTTGGTTTATCATGCCACTCTCTGAAAATGTGGCATTTGCGTCCTCTGAATGTGGAAGATAGCCCCGAATACGGTGAGTAATCATCTAAATGACTGAAATTCAAATTCTTTAATGTGGAATTCGCGTCTCTGATTTGGTTATTTTTCTTGAACAGGGGAAGAAGATTTTAGTCTGTTTACTTTGGTGATCTATCACCTAGGGTATTTTGCGAGCCTCAATGGTCAGATACAATACATCGATAGGAGGGTTCGTTACTTCGACGAGGTGGACATTAACTCCTTCTCGTTCGATGACCTAGGTCAAATGGTGTCTGACCTAGGTCAAATGGTGTCTGACCTAGGTTATGAATTGAACGATTTCGACCCCTACCTGAGGATCCCAGGGTTGTCTCTGGGTTTTGGACTGGTTCCATTCACTGATGATCCGAGGGATGTTAGGGCCTTGGCCTTGCATGTCATGGACGAGGAGGTCATATCCATCTACCCATGGAGAACAGGCCAATATGACGATTCAGACAATTTCTCTAGTGGGAGCATGTTTTAAGTTTATGTTGTTTTTTTATTATATATATTTGTAATTAATTAACTGATATCACATCTTTTAGATTATATATGTAATTAATTGTTTATGTGTTATGAATCCGATGTGTCTTTTGGTTCTTCTTCCTAAAGAATTCTAGTTCATCTGGTTGTCTTCTACATATATTAGGTTGTGTGACTAAATATTAGTGTATAAGGAATTGTATTCAACCATAATGATTTTAATTCACTAGATAATGGGTTTAAATACATGGGAATATCCTATAGATTACGAACAGAAATAACAACTTTGGTTATTTATAGTATATATAGTTCATCCTGAAGAACTCTAGTTTATCCGGTTCATCCTGAAGAACTCTAGTTCATCCTGTTCTATTACTGAATAATTAGTCTTGATCCTGAAGAACTCTAGTTCATCCGGTTCTATTCTTCTTCTTCTCTAATGAATAACTAAAATTGATCATGTTTATTATAAATCATCTCAGTCCGCCAAGGCAGTGAAACAGTTGTCTAAAAATGTCATCCGGTTCTGTTCATCTGCTCTCATTCCAGATGAACTCTTCTTTTTGAGGAATTCTAGTTCATATGGTTTTGTTCTTGTTAGTTCATACGGTTTTGTTCTTGTTCCAATTTACTGAAGAATTAAAATCTATCCAGTTTATAAATCCTGTCATCCACTATTAGACAATCAAAAAATTATAAATTGTAGCAAACAAGGCTTAAACCTGGGTCAGTCAAAAGAAAGGAACAAACTACAAGATTAAGAAGAACCATTGAGACAAAAGTGTTAATTGGTTATATTTTAGCCAGAACTTATTTAATTACTCCCATCACATAAAAAATAATTGATAAACAAAATTTGCGTTGCTAAAGGTAATAAATAGACACGGTAAAAACAGGATTTGCGTGGTAAAGGTAACAAAATATACATG
>JBCNJP010005384.1:0-29174 GCA_039602395.1 Deinandra increscens subsp. villosa
AGCAATCTGCTTTCCAACTTCTAGAGCAAAACATGTGCATTACACCCATTCTGTCTCTACTGGCCGAAAGAACAGATGAATTCGTGGTGTGCCGTGACGCGTCGTATTAGGGACTTGGGTGTGTATCGATGCAGCACACCAAGGTCAAGGTCATCGCCTACGCGCCAAGAAAGTTAAAAGTGTATAAGAAGAACTATAGCACCCATGATTTGGAATTAAGAGCTGTAGTTTTGCACTTAATATCTTGACGCACTATCTATATGATAAACATACATACTATTTTCATTGATCACACTAAGACTTTGAGAGGGCGAATCGGGGGAATGACTACTTAGATGAACCTTACAACTCAAACTCGTCAGGCTCGGCGGGTGATGCGTAAGATTTGAATATATAAAAATCGGGTCAAGTTTTAAAATGGTAAATACCAAGTGACCAAACTACACACCAGGGTAGTGCACCCGTCGTATGTAGTATAGTATTGGTAAGAACCGGATATCAATCCGTGGACACTCTACAGTCTCCCGATAGTTAATCGTCGCTAATATTTAACCGATGAAATTGAAATGAGGAACTGATAATGAAAACTATGCTAAATAACTAAAACCGACAAAAACAGCTAAAACCGGATAACAAGATGGAAAACCAGAGAAGGGAATGCATCACCTAGACTCGACTCCTCTAGACTCGCTCGGACCCTCGGATGACTAATACCATGAACACTATCGTCTAATGTGGAAAACTGGACTACCTAGGACTATAGACACATCCCGAATAATCCGAAAATCCTAAATGAAGCACGGATAGTAAAACTGTGAAAACTGCCTAACGGACTAGCTACTTCGGTCAAAGTCAACTAATCCTACATGAAATAGGAAACTACACGAGAGGTCTCTCTATATAATACCTATACCATGCAATGATGATGATTCCAAACGCTTATGACCTAGAAACCGCTAAACATGAATAAATAGCAGGATCGAATCTCACGTTCATGAGCAATCAATCCTATCAAACAACGCAAAACTAGCTCCTAGCAAGTGAAACGGTCCGGTCCAACCTAATCCACAAGGATGCATGCTAAAACAGCCCCGAATGAATGATAAACCAACAAGTAGGAGGTCTCCTATCAAGCATTAACCCACTTGACCCGTTAAGGTCAACCGATTAACAAATAGATAAATTAACCAATTTTAGTAGTTCTACTTAACATTGACAATTTATCCACATGATTTATCATAAATTAGAACCACATCAACATACATGATCACTAAATCAACCCCTAATCATCCATGAATCATCAAGAAGGAGGTCTCCTTGCAAGCATTAATGGTTGACTAATAAAAGTCGAACTAATCAACAATGGATAAAGCACTTAACTAAGGTAGTTCTACCTAGCATGACAATTAATCCACATGATTCAGTGATAATACGAACCAAATCAGCAAGCTTTATCATCACAAACCAATTAAAAACATCATCAAGCAATTACACATAAAGTTCATGGTAAAAAGTCAAACCGAAAGGGTCAAAGCTCATCAAAATTCATCTAATCTAGGTGATCCAAAGATGGATCAGCCTAGAATCATGCTAAGGAACAATAAAAATATAATCTTTATGCTTAATATGTTCCAAAAACATAGACTAAAAGTAGAGATTTAGAACCGAAATGAAAAGAGCAACCCGTGGAGGTGAAAATCCTTAATTCTTGACCCAAAAAGCACCAATCTTGATCCTTGATCTCTTCTCTAATATTCCAGATGTTAATGGGGGTTTTCTTAGGGTTTATGGGGTGTTAAGAATGTGAAATGACGGCTGAGAATCAAATTTATATGGAAAATTTAGGTCTGGTCGCGTATAGGTGGGTTTAATGCGAAACTGGGCTGCCGCAATAAAGGGTTATAATATATCAGAACCAGATTTAAAACATCAGCTGCTGCTGTCATTGTGGCAAGTATCTTGCTGGTGGAAGTAGAGGTCACACGTTCAATTCCTGTGACCTCCGATTCTTTTTTCTTTCTTTTCGCTGGGCTACTGAACTCTGATCAAACTGGGCTGCTGCGACTTTGGTCCTGGATGCTGATGGGCTGTTGAACTGGGCTAGAACTGGCGGGCTTCTGTTGGGCTGGGGACTTAACTGGGCCTGGACTGGAATGCTAATCATTTTTTTTTCTTTTTCTTATTTCCTTCATAACTTTCACATCCGGGCTCCGCTTCAACTCTCGTTTTTTCCATAATTCTTCTAAAATCACCGCATACCATCCAACCACCTAAAATTCAACAAATAAACCCATCAATAAATATCACATTTTTATAATTCTCATCTAAAGCCCGAATTAAATATCAAAATTTATATATTTATCAAATTTAAACCAAAAAAAAAAATCAAACACTCTAGAATTCATATATTAAACAATTAAGCGCAAAATTTGATATTTTCACATTTAAAAAGCATTTAAATGAGGGAATTTGTTTATTTAAGTTATATACAAGATGCCACGCATCAGCGGGGAGCACTCATGGAACATGATCTGAAAGATGAGTCGTTACGGGGTATGGACAAACAATTCGAGGTCAAATCAGATTATACATGTTACTTCATGATTCAGATTTGGGTACCAAGTTTTGGAGACCTTAGGGATATAGTAATAGACAAAGCACACAAGTCCAGGTATTCGATTCACTCAAGACCAGTCAAGATGTACCAAGACCTCATAAAACACTATTGGTGGCCCAACATGAATCCTAGAATTACCACTTATGTTAGAAAGTGTTTGACGTGTTCAAAAGTTAAGGCAGAATATCATGAGTCATAGGGACTGTTACATCAGTCTGAGATCCCATAGTGCAAGTGGGAATAGTTACCCATGGACTTCATAACGGAATTGCAAAAATCATCCGGTGGTCAAGATGATATTTGAGTAATTATCAACCAGTTACGAGATCTCCGCAATTCTTATCGACTAAGGAAACCGAAAGGATGGAAAAGTTGACCAGAATCTATTTCAAGGAGGTTATCTTAAGGCATGAAGTGCCACTCTCCATCATCAATGGTCACGACAGCCGATTCACTTCCTGAGTTTGGAAATCATTGCAAAACGTGTGGAATTCACACCTAGATATGGATACAACGTAGCGTCCTCAGACTGACTGTCAGTGTGAGAAGAAGCATTAAAATGCTCGAGGATATGCTCAGGGGTGGTGTGATTGATTTTGGTAACCAATGGGATGTTCACCTACCGTTGACCGAGTTTTCCTACAATAACAGTTATCACACGAGTATAAAGGCTGCACCATTCGAGGCACTTTATGGGAGGAAGTGTCGATCAACCAATTTGTTGGACAATGGTTCTGGAATAGCCACCCACGAGTAGAGGAATCATTCTTGAGACTATAAAGAAGATTCTACAGATTCAAAAGGGACTCAAGCAATGCATTATTGCCGAATGAGCTATGTTGGCATAAGACGCAAACAGTTAGACTCTTAGGTGGGAGACAAGGTTATGCTCTAGGTCTCTCCTTGGAAAGCATTTATCAATTTTGACAAGTTGGAACTTCTGAATCATGGCTAGGATTATATTGTAGCTTACACGCTCCAGTTACCACAGGAACACAGTGGTATTCATGACACTTTCCATGTGTCGAATCTAAAGGAGTGTTTATTGGACGAAACACTCGTCACACACCTCGACGAGAACCAATAACTTGTGATAGGAAAACACTAGGGTGACCATGCAGGGCAAATCGCTATTATGGGTGCACACATAATTATAATTTGCAGTGCATGCGAATCCTGGTAAACCCTATTGTGTGAGTAATCATACTTGGTCTGAACTCCAAAATTTAGAATCTCATCAATTGGAATGCCTATCATGATGAACACCCTAGCTAGGCTGAAGGCGTATTATAATACTACAAGCTACTATTGATGGCATGTCTATTTCATTTCGAGGTGGAACCCATGGGAATCGTGGGTCGCGAATTCAAAAGAATGATACAGAATCGTATTCCTACACAAGAACTCGATACGAGGACTAAAGTTTACTTGGGAACATGAGGATCGGATGAGGTGCAGGTATTCATAGTTATCCGAGACTAAAGCTATAACAGTTGATGCAGGTTGAATTTCGGGATGAAATTCCTTTCAACAGGGGGAGTATGAGACAACCATCGGTTCTAGGTGATGCCCGCTCCCGCTATATCCAATTTACATGCATTACATATTCCATAGTCTTTGATTCGCATAAATTAACGTTTTACATGACATAAACATATCCATTACATCCATATCATGCATCGGTAGTTTAGTAAATTACCGGGTCACACGCGTGGTCTAACCGGCACATGAACGTTAGTGACGTTTTCCATAATAGGTGAAATAAATATTTTTATAAATATCAAATGCCTGTTAATATATTTTAATGATTAAAATATATTTACGTTTCATTTTTATTGTAACACGAACGTTATGCGCGTTACTAGTATTTGGTCATGTATAAACATACCCATCAATCACCAATGAACCATTTAATATCAAACACTATTTTTATTAAAGTGGTTTTAGAAAAAAAGAATAATTTTATTTATTCCGTTTTTTATACCCGCTATATCCGATAAATACCCATGTATCTAGATTATACAACTCATTTATCCTTCTTTTATTAAATTTAAAACATGGTCTCACACATCCTCTACTCCAACGTTCATTTCTCCCTCATTTTCTTTTGTTTTGTTTCATAAAAAGCATGGTATACACTTGCTTTCATAAACCCACCTTGTGACTTCCCCAAAATTATGATTAACCCTCAAGTCAAGCTTCTATTTTCCTGCACCTGTTACCAACCATGTCAAGTACCATCCTTATTTATGTAATGTATATATAAGAAACTTGTTCCCTTTTAGTAACTTTTTTCAAATAAGTTATGCATTAACACAAAGATCATCTCAAGTCCCTATCTCGGTCCATCTAAGTGGATATTTTACCCACCTCTTTCTTCCCTAAATAGCCCCCCATTTCTTTTAAAATAGTACCCCTGCACCACAGCTAGAATATCTCAATTCTTCACCAAGAAAACCTCATGAATTCACTAAATTGCAGCCCTCCACCCTACCATTGAACACAACCTTTCTTTGTTGAGTTAATCTTGAATTTACGTTAGTTTTATTATCTAGAATTTATTAGGTAGTATTTTACTATTAAGTTTGCATGTCATGAATAAAAGGGAGTTGGTAGATTGACCGGGTTTTAGGGGGATATGGACGTTGGAGGTTGATGGACTGCAAGGTCACGTGGGTTAAGAGAAAGAGTCATCATTGACCTTTTAGTTAGCTAGAAATAGGTATTAGTTGTTAGTCATGTTCCCACGTTTCTTTTTCTGTAAGTCTATAAATAGACTTTTGAGTATTCAATAAAGAAGTAGCTTTTCCATTGTCTAGTACTTCACACTACTTTCTTTCATAAAATGTGGGTTTAATAACATTACAAGAGTTCAAAGAAGAACAATCAGATTTGTTTCTTTTGATCTTGAGGACTGATATCCAACATTTGGTATCAGAGCCTAGGGCTCAAGAAAGAGGCGATTTCATGTGAATCGCAGCAGAGAAGGAAGACCGAAGACCGTGACCGTCGCCGGAGTGAAGACCGTGACCGAAGAACCGGCGAGAAGAAGACCGTGGCTAGAAATCAGTTCTGGCTAAGACCGAAGACGACCGTTAAGCAAGCAAGAAAGACCGTAGCAGAGACCGAGAAGACCGTGAAGTCGCATCAAAGACCGGCGACTAAGCTAGACCGGCAAAGACCGAAGACCGAACGAGACCGCTGAGAAAAAAGCAAGAACGATGGCAGCGAATGACGGAGTTGTAGCAGTCCGTGATCAAGGAAGCAACGTATCGCTTCAATGTCCGAAGTTGACCGAAACAAACTACACCTCTTGGTCGATTTTAGTCGAAACGGTGTTGAGAGCACATGGGCTATGGAAGACGGTGACCGGGGAAGACCAAGATGAGAAAAGAAACTACACCACTAAAGCTATCATTTATCATACTCTCCCTGAAAATGTCCTTTTGCAGGTTGCCAAACATAAGCGAGCGGAAGACGTGTGGGAATCTATCCGGATTCGGTATTTAGGCACCGATCGGGTCCAAAAGGCAAGGTTGCAAACCTTAAGGGGTGAGTTAGAAAGGTTGAAGATGAAGGAGACCGAGTCGATCAATGACTATTCGGCGAAGATTAGTGGTATAGTTGAGAAGTTCAAGAGTCTTGGATCAACTCTTGATGAAGAAGTGATAATGAGAAAGTTCCTTACTTCGGTTCCAAAGAAGTATCTTCCTATCGTAGCTCCTATCGAGCAATATTCCGATCTCGACACTATGCCGTTTGAAGAAGCGGTGGGGAGGCTAAAAGCGTATGAGGATAGAATTCAAGGCGATGAAGAAAAGGAAGATCGAGGAACACTCTTGATGGCATGTGAAAGTAGCGGACGTGGGAAAGGCCGCGGAAAGAATTTTGAAAGAGGTGGAAAAAATCGTGGAAAAGGAACGGGCCGAGGTGATAAAAGTGGGTTTCGTTGTTACGATTGTGGAAATTTTGGGCACTTTAGCTACGAGTGCACAAAATGGAAGAATAACGAGAAAGACAACGAAGCTAACTTGATCGAAGAAGACGAACCAACTTTGCTTAAAGGATGAAGTGGTCAAGATTAAAGGGGTGAATGTTGAGTTAATCTTGAATTTACGTTAGTTTTATTATCTAGAATTTATTAGGTAGTATTTTACTATTAAGTTTGCATGTCATGAATAAAAGGGAGTTGGTAGATTGACCGGGTTTTAGGGGGATATGGACGTTGGAGGTTGATGGACTGCAAGGTCACGTGGGTTAAGAGAAAGAGTCATCATTGACCTTTTAGTTAGCTAGAAATAGGTATTAGTTGTTAGTCATGTTCCCACGTTTCTTTTTCTGTAAGTCTATAAATAGACTTTTGAGTATTCAATAAAGAAGTAGCTTTTCCATTGTCTAGTACTTCACACTACTTTCTTTCATAATATGTGGGTTTAATAACATTACAAGAGTTCAAAGAAGAACAATCAGATTTGTTTCTTTTGATCTTGAGGACTGATATCCAACATTCTTTGCCTCCATTGTAGCATTTCAAGCACTCTATAACCTATCAGAATCTCGCCTCCTTCCACCCTCCAAATCTGCTCGAAATCAGCAGCCTAAACCCACCATATTTTCACATAAAATCACACCCCAAGCCACTCTTTCAACATCCTCATCGTGGCCATGTGTACCAGACCTGAAACCCTCACTTCGTGGCTGTAAAACATAACTCTACCACCTTCATTCCAAACACAAAACCCAACCCCCGTCAGCCCCTGAACCTGCTGCGATTTACAGCCCCAGAACAACCGAAAACCATCCCGAAAACCCACTTTTTTAGCCCGTTTTGTTCTCTGTTCCGAACAGCAGCACCCAAGCTTTATTTGCACTCACTTTTGGACTTAAAACACCCCCAATCTCTGCTGGTTTACACCCCAGAATCGCAGCAGCAAACGCCCTCAGTTCACCACATAAAATCATAACCAAAAACCCCATTTTCGACCCAGTTTTCTAACCCAGTTCACAGCAGCCTTTTAGCAGTCTTTCGGTTCCATTTTTCGGTCCTAACACACTCATATCACAGGTATATAACTCACCTCTTGACTCCCTTTCGTTTCGGTTACAAAACAACCCCGAAACTAGCAAAATTCTTCACCGAAAACCCATATTTATTCAATGTTTTCACTGCCTTGACACAACAGCAATTCAGCAGATTTTTGACCTAGATCTCAGCCCCTGGACACTTGTATATCAGGTATATAACTCACCCTTCGACCCCCTTCCATTTCGGTTACAAAACAGCCCCGAAAACACCCCCGTTCGGACCCGTTTCGACTGCGAAAACTCAGTTATTTTATGTTTTCTACACTATTTTGGTACAACAGCGAAGGCACCTTATCTTCGAATATTCGGAAGCATTCGCAGGTCCTAGATCGATCGTTACAAGTGGTGGTCGAGTACCTTCGTTCCTTTCTTCGACATCGTCACTTGTTTACGTGAGAAAACCCACTTTACTTTCATGTTTTTCACATTTGTTAAACTTATCGTTTATGATTTTAGATATAGTAGTTTGATGAACCTTTCACACTACAAATGCATGTGATATAAAAACATAAGGGTTATGTTGCTTAAAAGCTCGGTTTTAAGACAAGATGATGAAAAACATAAACGATGGTTCAAATGGTTTAAGTTGGTGGTATGTTGTATAATATGTGTTTAGATATTGAAAATGTGTAGAAACCGGGGTCGGTGAGCCAAGCCAAACCCCGATGGCACAGCGGAAGCGGATCGGTGACTTTGTGAGCTTCGTCTTTGTAGAACAAATATGAACACCAAGAAGAACATTACGGACCGGATCTTCTACTTGGGTGTTTGAGATGTGATGATGATGATGAGGATAAAATAGAAGTAGTGATAAACAAGATGAAGATAAGTGAAATCATATATGGAGTCGAATGATTACATGTTTACCTATCCCACACATGCTATAGGTTCATGAACAAGAGTTCATGAACCCACACAACTTCAAAGTATCATGCTCTAAGCTCTCTCTCAAACATACACTCATCTAGCTAGTCTTTCACAAATGAAAGACCAAACTATATATTCTAACTAGACAATGGCAAACTAGTAAATACTAGTGACTAGTGACATAAATAATACAACAATAAATAATAAAATCACTAATGCCTAGTCTTCGGTTAGTGAGAGTCTTCGAGTCATAAACTTCACCGCATGTTGTGCAAACGGTCAAACGGTAAGTGGTACGTTGAGTTTCATCTAACCAAATCACGAACTCGTCGGTCTCGGGAATTCCCAACAATCTCCCCCTATTTGGTTGATGAACAAACGGATAAACAACTCAACTCTTGTGACAATCGGTTCTCTTGTATTCTTGCAACTTGACTTCAAGAAAATCTTCATACGGTTTCAAGTCTTTCATTTAACCATTCTCCTTTGTGAAGCTCCCCCTAAGATAAAGAATTGTTCTTCTTCTAGCCTTTTCCGCAAAGCCCATAGGGTGTTTACCAAAATTTAACAAAACACACTACGTTTAAGGATGGCACCATCATCCTAAGTGTGGTTAAAGGTAAACAAGATAAAGGATCAAGGATAAATTTGAGATTCAATTCCATAATTCAACCGTCTTGTGAATACCAAACCGATGCTTCACTTCAAAGATAGTACCACTTCAAATAAATTACTTCAACAAGTCATAAGCTTCTAACTTTGCCTTCGTTTTTACCATCACGGTTATGGCTCAAGGACTCTTCAAAAGCTAGAACTTAATCCAACATTAGCAAACAAATATCTTCAATGTAGAAAAAGATCCAAATTTGTGCACATTCTTCAATTTTCAACCCACTTCTAAACACGTCTGCTTATAACGAAGAGCGTCTCAAATAGAAAGATAATTTGATTTCTACAAGTGTACCTTAGTTATACACCAATTTGTTGCGATGGACATTAATGACTCACACCCCGTTGACTTGTAGTAATTTTGGCAAGTGTTCCGGACTAACTGGTGCACCAAATGACTTCCTTTGGAAGTTTTTCAAGTTCCCTTGGAACTTTTAAGTTCCCTAGGAACTTTCTCCCTTAGAAAATTTTTCACAGAAGAGTTCCTTAGGAACTTTTTGGTTACTCCTGAACTTTTCCCTTAGAAAATTTTTCACTGAAGAGTTCCCTAGGAACTTTTTGGTTACTCCTGAACTTTTCCCTTAGAAAATTTTTCACTGAAGAGTTCCCTAGGAACTTTTTGGTTACTCCGGAACTTTTAGTTCCCTAGGAACTTTTTCCTTAGAAAAATTTTCAGTTCCTCCGGAACTTTTAGTTCCTTAGGAACTTTTTCCTTAGAAAAATTTTCAGTTCCTCCGGAACTTTTAGTTCCCTAGGAACTTTTTCCTTAGAAAAAAAATTCAGTTCCTCCGGAACTTTTAGTTCCCTAGGAACTTTTTCCTTAGAAAAAATTTCAGTTCCTCCGGAACTTTTTCTTTAGAGAAAAAAAATTTCTTTCAGAAAAAAAAATTTGCCGGATGTCAACATGTTGAAATAACCCCTTTTCTCTCGATTAAGAACCCGTAAAAACTCGGTGTTACAAGCTGCAGTCTTGTGAGTTTTTATTCTTCCATCACTTTGTTAAAAGATAATTAACAATAAACATCAACAATATAAATCTGCCATTTTGACTAAAAGGTTGAGTGTTTGGGTGAGGAGAGAGAAAGTATAAAAGGTGGTTGACAAAAAGTGACAAAAGAGTTGTTACTTTACAAAAGTCAGTAAAGTGGGTATGGGGTACAACTCTTTCACTATTCACCTTTATTGGTTTTATATTTTAGTTTCCTTTTATTTTAATCAAACAAGAATTAAAACAAAACAATCTTCCAAGGATGAAGATCTGGAAACTCATGAACTTGGGATGAGTTTGAAGAAACTCAAGAACTCATATTATATTTGTGTGACAATTTCAACACAAAACCCAAAGTTCAAAAATATAAACATCTCTATTTGTTACAACGACAAGCAAACTAACACAAAGTTGAAGAAACCAACCGATTTGTTGCGTTTTCTTCGACCATGGCTCTGATGCCAATTGTAGAAACCGGGGTCGGTGAGCCAAGCCAAACCCCGATGGCACAGCGGAAGCGGATCGGTGACTTTGTGAGCTTCGTCTTTGTAGAACAAATATGAACACCCAGAAGAACATTACGGACCGGATCTTCTACTTGGGTGTTTGAGATGTGATGATGATGATGAGGATAAAATAGAAGTAGTGATAAACAAGATGAAGATAAGTGAAATCATATATGGAGTCGAATGATTACATGTTTACCTATCCCACACATGCTATAGGTTCATGAACAAGAGTTCATGAACCCACACAACTTCAAAGTATCATGCTCTAAGCTCTCTCACTCATACATTCACTCATCTAGCTAGTCTTTCACAAATGAAAGACCAAACTATATATTCTAACTAGACAATGGCAAACTAGTAAATACTAGTGACTAGTGACATAAATAATACAACAATAAATAATAAAATCACTAATGCCAAGTCTTCGGTTAGTGAGAGTCTTCGAGTCATAAACTTCACCGCATGTTGTGCAAACGGTCAAACGGTAAGTGGTACGTTGAGTTTCATCTAACCAAATCACGAACTCGTCGGTCTCGGGAATTCCCAACAAAATGGTATTTAAATATGTTAGTGAAACATATAAAATATGAAAAGTTGGTTAAACAAGTCGAAACGGTTAGTTTGGCTTTTGTTGACTTGTCGGGTGACATGAAGTTTATAACATGAAATGATGTCTTATGATATTTGAAAGCTTGATAAAATAGTAGCTTATGATAATTGGTGGAACTTACATAAATGTTTTTGTTATAAAATTTATGTTACAAAATATATATAAGTATTGGTTGAGAGTATTGTGCTCGAAATGATTAATTTTGGTAAATTTGAAATTATATGAGTTAGTCGGGTCGTTTACACAAAATAATAATATTTGTTCGTGTATGTATATACACGCTTTTATACTATCAAACACTAGCACTTTATAAAAAATTGACCTAAATTAATTTTGGGTAAATGAATTGTGTTTTGTGCTTAAATAAAGGTTTTGGGCTAAAATATATAAAGTTGAGCTTCAAATAGAATTCGGGCCTAAAACAGAGTATTGGGCCTTTAGAAACCTATTGTGGATTTGGAAATACACTATTGGGCCTTATGTTCGTTATTGGGTCAACGGATCCAATTTGGCCTCTAACAAGCCCAAACGGTGTTAAATGCCGTCTTCACAACTTATCGGGTTAAGTAATGTCAACCGCCATAAAAATGATATTCGGTTTCTAAAACCGACACCAAACGTGAAAAATGTATTTTTAGAGTTATAATATTCAAATATGCTATTTTTTGGTATTTGACTAACTCTTGGAAAATACATAAGTACAAATATATTAAATATATTTTTTTCATTACACGACGTAAGTCAAGTCGAGTCAGGTCAAAGTATTCATAAACTTCATACATAGGAAATATAGTTTATAGTTCTGAGCGTCTTAAATATATTTATATTTTAGTACACGTATACAAATCACCAACGTGTCATCCCAAACGTTTTTCAAATCACATGCAACCTGAGTAGTGTTGGGTGAAAGGTTACATCACTTACTTATATTCACATACTGAAACCATGGGTGTCTAAAAACTATTTTAGGGCACGCTAGGTCGGCATACATTTCATTGCTACATACAGTTCATCACTCACATCTTCATGTGAGTTTCACGGCCCCTTTTACATTGTTTACCTTGGGGGAGAATTACATGCATTTCAATTACAGTTTCATCTGGACACGATTAACTTTTATGATACACACCGATTACCTGAGATCGTTTACATAACACATTAAGTCCCTTCACAACTGGACCGTTAATTATGTTACCAAGCGAGGTAATGATGGATAGTACTATCGGGCCGGACAAACCCTACCCGTGTTAGTCACACTAACTTTGGTTGTAGGCCAAAACGGGTACATTATTGGCCTAATTTACATGCTCATGTCGGTGATAACATGTTGCACGGGGGCATTTATTCAGTCAAGCGTCGGTTCCAGTGACTTATGGTAATGGTTAGTTGTGCATGTACAGCACGGGTCATGGAAAGTAGTTATTGTTGTCTATTTCAAATAATTTTTGCATACAATACAAACCTGTGAACTCACCAACACTATTGTTGACCGTTTTAAGCATGTATTTCTCAGGTAACTGATTATTGGAATTATGAAATTTTGGGCATGCATTCAAGTGTGATCATGCTAGGAGTTCATCTTTTGGGACATTCATTGTTATGTTCATGTCATATTTCAAGACGTTTTCATTCCACTTAGCTTCCGCAAATTTATACAATTTATATGTAACCTTCATGGTTGTAACATTTTATTACAAAAATGTCCTTGCAAATTCATGTAGTGTTGTTCAATGTAACTTGTGTTGATGATCCATGAAGTCATGACCCCGCGGGAAAGCTGCTGTTGACGGGGTGTGACATATATATTATATATATATCAAATATATATATTTAATTACTTTAGTATATTTATCAGATAAAGTTGTGATAATTGAATACAACAAGTTTATCTGATTATCATAATCTAAGTTATGATACGATCTAAACCAAAAGTGTTTAGATCTTGAATGTACGGTTGTGTCGGGCAACTATTCGAGACACCGAGGTTCAACGAGACAAGCGCTAGGGTTGTAAAAACTTATCAGAGAAGCGAGCTTGGGTTCGGTTCAAAACCGTAGCCGAAAAGCCCCAAAGAAAAATCCGACAAAAATCCGACGGCGGCTATCGGCGGCGGTTGATGGCGGCGTTCGGCCGGTTAATGGAACTCGGACGGATATGCGGCGGCAACAAGAGTCGCCGACGTCTGCTTGCGACGCGAACAGTGGCGGCGGTATGGAGGTGGCCGACCGGTCACAAAGGGAGGGGAGGAGAGGGTTCCGAATATATTAGGGTTATTGAGAAATTATAGAGCAACTGAAATATGTATTTCTATCTCCTATTTATAACCCCAGAAACCAGTTGTGGATAAACCACAATTGGTTTATTTAATATTTCTTTGACCTATCTCCAAGCAATTGTAGATAAACTACAATTGGTTTGAATCCCTTGTTTACTCATCCATATTTTAGAGATAATCTTTAAATAAACTAATTAATTTAAATTACAATCATCTAACCACTATATAAATAAAACTAATTAAATAAACAAATTTAGTTAATCAACTTTTATTTATTAAAAATATACTAATAACAATTATTATTTGTATTTCACTGTCTAATAATTATTAACAATTTAATAATTAATATTCTGCTATTTTATTATTAACAATTAATAATAATGTGAAATGATTAATTATTATTTATATTAATATATACAAATAACAATAGGAAATCATTTCTGTTTTCGCAGAACAACGTTACTAATTATACGTATTCGGTTCTCATTGCCCTCAGTGTAACTCTTAGATATCACAACCGGGTCGGGTTCTTGGAAATTGTCGGGTCTGGACATATAATATCCAATAGTAATATCGCTTACGTGGTGAGATATTATAATATTGTTTTTTTTTAAATTTTTTTTAAATAAAGGCGATATTGCATGTAATATATAATTGTCTCTTACTAGGAGATATTAATTTTTAAATAGTATTTTAGGCGATATTGCATTTAAAAATATCTCTTAGTAAGATATGTTATACAAATGTCTATACCTGATTGGTTGAAAAATTTTGTAAAATCAAAAGTCAATGACTATTATGACAATTTAATTAGGTCATATGGTTATTCTTGTAATTATCTCGGTATATGGAGGGGGTGGATGCGGAGGGGTTCAACGTGTGGTGCTCTTATACTTTGTCATACACCCAATGCACAAACATCTACTTTAGACGAGGCCATATAGTTTATGTAAGGACATGTATCATAAGACATGAGGGTTAGGCAAAACAAGCTTAGGTAAGCTATAGCGTTGTCTTTCGTTATAGACCTACTCATGTAATCATAACGATTTCATATAAGCATGTAATTTAACATGTACTACTACAAGGAAGATATTAAGAATTTTTTATGTAGTGATACCAAATTATACCCGTAGATTTTCTTTCCATTACTACAACAATATGTGATGGTAAGTTAACTTAATATCAAAATTAAGTAAATTGTTGTGTTGGTTTCACTTGTTTTGATGGACTTTTGGGTATATTTGCAGCCACAAGACAATTAGACAAACAAAGATATGAAAGGTTAAGAGAGTAAGAATTGGCAATATGTTGACAAATATCTTTTTATACTTTGGGCCATATGGAAAACAATGTTATTTCCATATTAACACTAGTATAAATATGACATACGGTCACACTTTTCACGTTTCGACCCTGTGACACTTTCGATTAAAAGTGTGACCGTAGTTCGTTTTTTAATTTTCTAGACATGTTTCGGTGATATTTAAGATCAGTTTGTGTGACCATTGCAAGCGTGATCAGTTCATATGGTCACACTTTTACATTACATGTGTGACAATTACTAGTCACATTTCAAACAATGTGACCAAATGTAACCAATTGCGACTTTTATTCTGATAATATTTACGAATGACTATAGATACATATATGGTCACACGAAGAAATTATTTATGTAACTAAATGTGGCTAAATGTAATATATATTGACACGTTACTTTTGAGTGTGACAGTAAGTTAAACATTTTTTGGTGACAATTAGTTATTGGGTGTGACTATAAGTTACAATTTATGGTCACATTTCATATTTGGATGTGTGACTGAAGATATATACTCGTCACAATAACTGGACATACATGTGACTATAGGTATCATATGGTCATATTTCATTTTCTTAGGTGTGACTAAAAATTCCAGTCTAAATATTTTATGGTCACAGTTTTATTTGTGTATGTGTGACTATAAGTATAATTTTGTCATGTTATAATGAATAAAATATGTTACCATAAATGTAATTTTCTTACATCTTTCATTTTATGAGAATTTTAATTGTGACTAAAGATAAATTATAGTCATGCTAAATAAAAAATATATGTGACTATAAGTTTTTTTGGTCATATTTCATGATATTAGTAAATTTGATGTGTGACTATAGATGAGTTCTAGTCATGGTAAATGAAAAACAAGATTTGTGACTATAAGTATTATTTGGTCATATTTCATTTTATTACAATTTGATGAGTTATTAAAGATTAATTTTGGTCATGATAAATGAATAAAATATGTTACCATAAGTGTAATTTGGTCACATCTTTCATTTTATGAGAATTTTAATTATGACTAAAGATAAATTCTAGTCATGCTAAATAAAAAATATATGTGACTATAAGTTTTTTTGGGTCATATTTCATGATATTATAAAATTTGATGTGTGACTATGGATGAGTTCTAGTCATGGTAAATGAAAAACAAGATTTGTGACTATAAGTATTATTTGGTCATATTTATTTTATGACAATTTAGTGAGTTATTAAAGATTAATTTTGGTCATGATAAATGAATAAAATATGTTACCATAAGTGTAATTTGGTCACATCTTTCATTTTATGAGAATTTTAATTGTGACTAAAGATAAATTCTAGTTATGCTAAATAAAAAAAAATATGTGACTATAAGTTTTTTTTGTCATATTTCATGATATTAGACATGTAAAAGAATATTTATATGGTGTTGGCATTTGCCTGATGAGCGGTTTAAAAGTGCATTTTATTTTATATTAACCGTCCCCTAAACACACCGAGTTGGGTCTAAATATATAATTTTATTCGGGTTTTAATACTTAGTGTGTTAAGATGAAAATGACCTTAAATGACATGATTAAATTGAGCTCGAGTCATAACACATTAACGATCCGTTGATGAATATTAATTTATAATTATTGTAATATGAGAGTATTAAAATGCTAAAAGTTAAGAGTCATATTTTGATATGTCAGGTGTGGATCTCGTGAACCAAAGGAAAAACACATTGGGCTTAGGCCCATGTGATGAAGAAACACAACGTGAGGATTGGGAATAAGTAGGGGAATGACGCACAATTGAGGGGGGAATTGGATCAGAGGGCTCTGACGGCAGAAGCCTTTACGGCTGGAAGGTTTAGTCACGTGGATCGAGAGGCAAAGAAAAAGGAACAACAACTTTTTGTGCTTAACAGTGAAGTTTATGCTTTTAATTTTATTTAATTTGATCAGATTATTTAATTGATTTTTATAATAAATGATTCGGTAGTGACAGTAGTCGTTTTGTTCATTATGACTGTTGGCTAAACCCTTCGTGACTACTTTGGGTGAAGGGTTAGTGAGGGCTGTTTTGAACTAGGGTTTTTATATTATGGGTAAGATTTGAGATTGTGACACTCGATTGATCTTAGTGTTTGTTTGTTTTAATTGGTTGCTTGTTATTATCGTATGCGCCCTCCGCTCCCGGACTACCTTTCTAAGCATAGCTCTAGGACTATCCTAAGCGAGTACATGGTAATTAGTAATTAGGTTAATCAAACTGGATACGGTTATGTCTATGTAATTTCCAGAATAGAAACCCGAAGTGATAAACTAGTTACCTAACAGCCTGAATCCTAAAGTGGTTACCTTTGTCATCATATAAGATAATTTGTTAGTTTAATATCAACCCAATCAATTCACAGCCAAGAGGCAACTTTTTATATTTTCAGTAATTTAGGGTTTAATTTAGTTAACTTAGGATAGTGACAGTATTCTAGGTTAGATAGTTAGAGTCGCTAATAACCACTAACTCCCTTGGTTCGATACCCTAGCTTGCCCTACTACAGTTTAAGTTAGGTATTTGTATAGCGGTCACGACATCCGTTATCAAATTGGCGCCGTTGCCGGGAAGTACGTGCGCTTGTTAGTGATTCTAGTTTTTTTTTTGTTAAATTTTTTGCTTTGTTCGTTTTACTAAAAAAAAAAAACCAAAAAATATTTTCTTTTTGTTTCTGCAATTTTAATTTTGTTTGTCTAGTCATAAAGAAAAAACCAAAAAGATTTTTAATTTTTTGCAATTTTTAATTTTTATTAATTTCGCTTTAAAAAAAAAGATCATAAAAATTGTCTGAGTTGCCAATTTCGATTCCAGTGCATCTATTTTATTGTTTAGATCAGTGCTACGCATTTGGTTTCGTTGTTTTTGTTTGTTTGTAGGTGCTTTGAGATAATCATGGTTAAGGAAGAAAAGTGTTACAACTGCGGGAGTTTTTATCACAGAATCAAATTTTGCCCGACACTGCCTTACGGGATCAGGATTGTCGAGGACTCGGAAGATGAGGAGGAGTATGACGATCCACAATCATATCATCAATATCAGGGATCTCAGTCGTACAATCAGGGATATTCCCAATCCAGGACTTCTAATTATTTAAATTATGATGTTTATTCTAATAATGATTATAATTCTTACTTTACATCATTTGCAGGATATGAGGATAGATATGGGAATAGTTACTCTCAACCGGCATATGAGGCTCAACAGGAAGTTGATGATTTTGACCAAGTATATCCCCAATATGAGCAACAAGAGTACTATGATGGTGGGTATGAAGCAAACCTGTCTAATCAAGGTTACTATCAGGGTGACTATCAAGAAGCTTTGTATGATTATGTGGACCCACAGCATGATCAAAGGGAAGAAGTTAGTGCTCAACTCAGTGAAATTCTGGAGGCCCTAAAGAGAATGGAGAAAAAATTTGATATCCAAGAAGAGAGGCACGAGGCATTGTCAAAGCAAGTGGCACAACTGGCGGAAGACATGGCCAATCAAGAAATCGAATCATGGGAACAACCACCCAAAGAAGAAGAAGTTTGGGAGGCGACTGATGTGGTGATTGAGGAGGTTGAGCGAGAATATGTGCTTTCAAAGGTTGAGGTTGTTGAGGAAGCAAAATTAGTGGTTGTGAGTGATGCGGAACTAGTTGGTTGTGCGAACGTGGTTGAAGATGTAGTAGATGAGCAGGAGGTTGAGATCCCGACAGGTACTTTTAACCCTTCTTCTTTATTTATTGTGCAGGTAACTAAAGAAAAGCCGCTGAAAAAGAGGAAGGTGGCAGAAGATGATGTTAGCCAAATACAACTCAAGAAGCTCCGCGGTGATGATTTGGAGGTGCCATGTGCGAAATCGCAAGTGTTAATGCGACATGTCAATTATCGAGCACATGTTGGCAATTCAAAAGGTAAGTGTTCGATCCATGATAAATTTTCTTTTTATTTTCAAATTAATATATTTTGTATGTTGAGCTTGAAAAGAAAAATTAAGAGACATGTGAACTACCGAGCGTGGATCGGTAATGTGCTCGGTAAGCATGGATTGAAAAAGTTGAAGAGGAATGTCAAATACCGAGCGTTCGTCGGTAATGCAGTTGGTAAATGTGGATTGAAGCCATCGTGAGGCAAATGGAAAAAGGTCTGGCTGAAGACCGTAAATTTAGCGCTTTCTGGGAGGCAACCCAGTGGTAAGTTTTATTTTTATTTGTTATATTTTTTGTTTTGTGTGGTTGTGTTTTTGTGTTTTTCAGGTTTCGGATCGGTTTTGGGTAATGAAGTTAAGCAAAACGAGGTTCCAGGTATGTCAATTTTATAAATATATTGGAACTTTAGCTGAAAAAAATCCTGTGAATACCGTCCCTCGTGACACGCGAGGGAGGTGTTGGTGTTTGTCGCGACACGCGACGTTCTCTGTTGCCAGATATTTTTGCTTTATTTTTATTGCTTGAATCCGGTACGTTTCCTATTTCCATTTATTTTTTTTATTTTTTTTAATTTTATTTCTTCTTTATTTTTGTTGTTCTTTTTAACACATTGAGGACAATGTGTCACTCAAGTGTGGGGAGGGGAATAACACATTTTCGTATGATTGTTTTGTGTGTGTCTAAAAAAAAAAATTCAAAAAAAATTCAAAAAAAAAATGAAAATATGTCTTTGGAATAACTTGCACAAATCATGGAAAATGATAGTACAATTGGGAATCGGTTTTCAGAAATAAAATTAAAAAAAGAAAGGGAAAAGTGGTAGAAAAGGAGAGAATGAAAAACATGGCTAATTTGTGATGTGTCGGTAGGCCCAACTGACCTAGGAATAGCTTAAAATGCCCATTGTGTTTATTGTTGTATAAATATGTAATTAAATTAGTCTGTTAGTGGGTTCCCATTTTAGAAGTGATAGGAAGATTGAAACTGATGATTAGGAGGAAAAAGACTACTTTAAATTAGAGACTTATATGTCCTCAGAATAACCTGGCACGTTATGATCTTTTTGCGAAAGCAAATCCAAGAAATAACGGCGCCCCATTTTTCCATCTTTTGAGCATATTAGGTAATAATTTGGTTAATATTTTTAGAGTGAAGGGACAAAATACTCATGTACGAACTAAGGATGGTATCCCGTGGTAAGTGCCTCTGATGATGTTCTGGATCTCGCGGGCAAAATACTCACGTATGATCTCGGGGGTAAGACCTTGTGAGAGAATGCCTCTGATGATGCCCGTTGGTAATAATAGTTAAAATTGACCAATTATCAATTCAAAAAAAAAAAGGAAGAAAAATAAAAAAAAAGAAGAAAAATAAAAAAAAAGAGAGAAAACAATAGAAAAAAATATATAGCAAATTAGAGAAATAAATGCTCAAAACTTCGCATCCATCTATTCCATCATTCTGTGGACATATGAGTATCTGATTTAAGGCGGGTGGGGAAAATCTATAAATATCATCTTAAATACCCTTTACTTTGACTGAATTTGATTCGGATTAGGTTGATCTTGAACTTTCTGAACGTGGGACACATAGGCAGATTGATAACTTTATTCGGTAAATTATAAACACTTTGGGGGCGAAACAAAATGTCAGTGGTTAGGTTTAGTCGGACCGAAATACTGACAATTACAGTTAGTCCATGTGATTACATTATGGTTTGTGGAATTGAATTGGTGGACAAATTAAAAAGTCATATGTTTATGAGATTGATTTCCCAATTATGATTCAATGGTAGTTTTTCCGGGACGGAAAAAGATAAGTGTGGGGATGTGATGAGCGGTTTAAAATTGCATTTTATTTTATATTAACCGTCCCCTAAACACACCGAGTTGGGTCTAAATATATAATTTTATTCGGGTTTTAATAGTTAGTGTGTTAAGATGAAAATGACCTTAAATGACATGATTAAATTGAGCTCGAGTCATAACACATTAACGATCTGTTGATGAATATTAATTTATAATTATTGTAATATGAGAATATTAAAATGCTAAAAGTTAAGAGTCATATTTTGATATGTCAGGTATGGATCTCGTGAACCAAAAGAAAAAAGGAAAAACACATTGGGCTTAGGCCCATGTGATGAAGAAACACAACGTGAGGATTGGGAATAAGTAGGGGAATGACGCACAATTGAGGGGGGAATTGGATCAGAGGGCTCTGACGGCAGAAGCCTTTACGGCTGGAAGGTTTAGTCACGTGGATCGAGAGGCAAAGAAAAAGGAACAACAACTTTTTGTGCTTAACAGTGAAGTTTATGCTTTTAATTTTATTTAATTTGATCAGATTATTTAGTTGATTTTTATAATAAATGATTCGGTAGTGACAGTAGTCGTTTTGTTCATTATGACTGTTGGCTAAACCCTTCGTGACTACTTTGGGTGAAGGGTTAGTGAGGGCTGTTTTGAACTAGGGTTTTTATATTATGGGTAAGATTTGAGATTGTGACACTCGATTGATCTTAGTGTTTGTTTGTTTTAATTGGTTGCTTGTTATTATCGTATGCGCCCTCCGCTCCCGGACTACCTTTCTAAGCATAGCTCTAGGACTATCCTAAGCGAGTACGTGGTAATTAGTAATTAGGTTAATCAAACTGGATACGGTTATGTCTATGTAATTTCCAGAATAGAAACCCGAAGTGATAAACTAGTTACCTAACAGCCTGAATCCTAAAGTGGTTACCT
The DNA here is from genome assembly GCA_039602395.1 of Deinandra increscens subsp. villosa. Lineage (NCBI taxonomy): Eukaryota > Viridiplantae > Streptophyta > Magnoliopsida > Asterales > Asteraceae > Deinandra > Deinandra increscens. The sequence goes on from JBCNJP010005384.1 coordinate 21,620, forward strand.
TTGTCATCATATAAGATAATTTGTTAGTTTAATATCAACCCAATCAATTCACAGCCAAGAGGCAACTTTTTATATTTTCAGTAATTTAGGGTTTAATTTAGTTAACTTAGGATAGTGACAGTATTCTAGGTTAGATAGTTAGAGTCGCTAATAACCACTAACTCCCTTGGTTCGATACCCTAGCTTGCCCTACTACAGTTTAAGTTAGGTATTTGTATAGCGGTCACGACACCCGTTATCATTGCCAAGGATCGAACTCACAACCTTTCAAAGAAAATCAAAAGACCAACCCGCTGGGCTAGCCCCTGAGAACATAATGTATTTCAATAACCAAATCTTTAACATGTACCCTCAATATACAATAATAACTTATAAGTATGAACGAGATGTTTACCACCCCGCGCGTTGCTGCGGGGTTGAATCTGTATACTAAACAAAAGTCAAAAAGTTAAGTGGTATAAAACGTAAAAGTTTAAAAGTCTCGTGGTGAAAGTATAAAACTATAGAAGTATACTATAAGTGAAAGTAGAAAAGTTAAAATTTTCGTGGCAAAATTAGAATACAAAAAAACTTAAAACAAAAATAAAAACTTTAAAAGTTAGAGGGTTAAAAAGTTAAGGAGTATATAAAACGTAAAAGTCTAAAAGTCTCGTGGTGAAAGGATAAAACTATAAAAATATACTAAGTAAAGGGGTATAACACGCAAAAGTCTAAAAGTCTCGTGGTGAAAGTATAAAAATATAAAAATATACTAAAACCGAAAGTAGAAAAGTTAAAAGTTTCGTGGCCAAAGTAGAAGACAACAAAACTTAAATGAAAAAAAAAATTAAAAGTTAGAGGGTTAAAAAGTTAAGGGATATAAAATGTAAAAGTCTAAAAGTCTTGTAGTGAAAGTATAAAACTATAAAAATATACTAAGTTAATGGGTATAACACGCAAAAGTCTAAAAGTCTCGTGGTGAAAGTAAAAAACTATAAAAGTATACTAAAAACAAAAGTAGAAAAGTTAAAAGTTTCGTGGCCAAAGTAGAAGACAACAAAACTTAAAACAAAAAAAAAACTTTAAAAGTTAGAGGGTTAAAAAGTTAAGGGGTATAAAACGTAAAAGTCTAAAAGTCTTGTAGTGAAAGTATAAAACTATAAAAATTTACTAAAAACGAAAGTAAAAAAGTTAAAAGTTTCGTGGCCAAAATAGAAGACAACAAAACTTAAAACAAAAAATATTTTAAAAGTTAAAGGATACAAAACGTAAGAGTATGAAACATATGTGACTAAACTATAAAAACCAAAAGTTACTATTTCATAAAAAAAAGTGTTTAAAAGTTTAAGGGGTAGAAAGCGTCAAAGTACTAAAGTGTTGTGGCCAAACTTTAAAAAACAAAATGTAAAAAAAAAACAAATTATAATAGTTCAAGGGTAGAAAATGTCAAAACATAAAACTTGTGTGGCCAAAGTTTGAAATCCTAAAAGCCTACTATTAATCACCCAAATTCCATTGTTATATATAAAAGTTTCATGGCCAATGTATAAAAAAATAAAAACAATAAAAAAAAGTTTTAAATTTAAAGGGTATAAAACATTAAAATTATAAAAGTTTCATGGTCAACGTAGAAGACGATAAAACTTAAAAAAATAAATAAAAAAAATCAGAGGGTAGAAAATGTTAAAGTATCAAACTTTTGTGGCCAAAGTTTGAAAACCAAAAAGTTCCTTAACGTAAAATTATAAAAGTATCGTGACTAAAGTAGAAAACGAAAAAACTTAAAAAAAAAATTCTAAAACTTAGAGGGTAGAAAATGTAAAAGTTGTAAACCTTTGTTGTCAAAGTATGAAAACCTAAAACTTTCGCTATTCATCTTCAATTCTTATCTGTTATATATATAATAAATTAGGATTTTCTTCTTTAAATAAGTTCATGAGAATTTTTTTAAGCTGATGTAATTTATACTATTTGTACATTTTTGTTGTGATTCCCTCCATATAATTAAGTTGTGTTATAGTTGAAATCCATCCTGTGTACAACGATTAGTTTATTTGTTATTGTTTCAGGTTCACATAATTTGTATCTTTACAAACAATAATCAGTTTGAAGATTTACAATTCAAGTACTTTTAGTAATTATATTATTTTTGATATGGTTGATGTCTTAGTTTTGATGTTCTTGGACGTAATAAACTCAGAACCGAGGGCTGACCAGTCTAAGAAATAATACTTTTGGTGTTTATTCTTTTCTTTTTTGTGCGTCGACCCCCTAGCCATAGAGTTCTCGCCCACACATGAGCAGCCATTGATGAAGAGCTTCACTCATAGGTAATTTGTTTCTCATGTTCTCCTTATTCATTCTATGGTTAAAGTTTTACTTCTATCATTTTATTAGCTTACACTATCCTTGAGTTTTAAAAGATGTTGCTTTTATTTTTTTAGCTTGCAGGGGATTTTGCATCGACAAGAGAAAGGGATTGTGGCTGACTAATTTGGTGAGACCCAGGGGCGGATCTAGTACTATAGTAACGGGTTCACGGGAACCCACTGAATTTTGAAATCCTTTTATAATTATGTATAAAAAAGTCGGGTGAATCCACATGTAGTGTAGGAGTGAATCTCAAGCCAAAGATCTCTTAGTCTAGTTGGTTTATGCTGTGAAACTTAATCTTGTAATCCAAAGTTCGAATCCCGTTTCCTTGCTTCTGTCAGGTCACCAAACCATTTTTAATTTTGTTGTAAAGGGCACCAAAAATGGCTCAGGAATGTTTCGATCTCGGGTCATTTAAAAGTTTAAATGTTGCATTACCTAATGTGCTAATCAACTGGATTCTTGATAAATCTATTTAAAATCAATATGTATTGATGAGTAATTCAGATATAATGATGCTAAAACCCATTTTTATTTATAAATATCTTTATTCTATTTAAATGTAATTCGTATACATATATTCATGTTTTCTAAAATTGTGTTTACGCCAGTTCTCAAAATATGGGTGAGGTTATTGTGAGAAGTTTAGTTTGGATAAGAAAGAATCATAGCCATTAAATCTTCAATTAAATGAAGATCTATGGCCCAAAATTTTCTTAGGTAGAATTAAAGAGAAAAACTATAGAAAACAATAAATAGAAGGGTATTTTTGACTTTTTATCAAATTCCCCCATTTTTTAAACCTTCATAACTCTTAGATACGACATTATTTTTTTAGAAGAATCACATCATAAAAACGAGCATTTTTATCTTTAAAACGCGTACAGTGTTGTTATATATAAAACTAAAATTTTATTTTACTCTTTCGATTGTATCAACATGTTCAGATTATTGTGTCATTGTGTCAAAATGTTTAGATCATTGTGTCATATTGTTTCAAAAATATTCAGATCATTGTGTCATATTGTATTAAAATGTTCAGATCATTGTTTCATATGTTGCCAAAAACCGAAAGAGTATTTAATTTTATATATAGCAACACTATATATACTTTTGACACGACGACACAATGACACAATGATCTGAACAACACAATGACACATTGATCTGAACATTGTGTCAAAAATTGAAATAGTAATTTTTTTCCATTAATTTTTTATATAGCTGTTTTGGTAAAAAATAATGCAAGTAAATTAAGTAGCCAAATTAGTTTGTGAGGTATGGTGTCCTGGATGTAAGTTTTCAGAAATCAAGTTTGTAAGCAAATATCCAAGGTCAGATGAAAATGTATGGAAACACAAGCAACAACTTCCCTAAATGCAACTAAAGACAACGAGATTTGAAAGGGGGAAAAGCCCTTAATCCTTGAATGTTTTCAAGGATTTCCGGCATAAAAGACCCCTTCGGTAACGATAACACACTTTGCCTATTTATTGCACAAAAGTATGTTCGATTACAGAGGTTTGTAGCTGATTTCTAAGTGAGTGAGTGCGAATACAAGTGAACTTAAGTGAAAAAGTAGACCCTAAGCTTCCTTTAAATACATGATAATCCCCCTAACTATAACTCCGAGATTCTTTGGATTGCCCTTCTAACGACTTCTGGCCGTTATTTGATCGAACTTGGCGACGAGTCTTCATTTCCACACGTGTTCCACCTTTGACTGAGTCCATATGTCCGTTATGCATTCTTTCGTACCTGACTTGATCACATGGAGTCAAAGAAAAGATTAGTAACATCGCCCCAGCATGATGGGTATCCGTGCATACTGGGATCAGATAGTACAGACAAATAAACCCTGGATTCATTACATCCTAGGACAGTAATTAAATAAAGAATAATATAAATATGAGAACCCTGGGTACCGATAAGTCAAATGCGCAGTCCCTGGATATTCGACATCCAGGGGTCCAGATCTGTTAAAAAGCATTAGCGAAATTAGAGCCGGAATTCAGGGTATAACAATTGCCCCCAAATTCGCAGCTTGTGGATAGAATTTCACATCTGTGAATTTTCGAATTGTGATGACTCATCAAAGCTAGTTCAATCCGATCCGTTAATTTAGAAGTAGCTCCTCCCCGATCCTTACCCACGTCTTCTCATCCCTGTAACTTACATCCATTAAATACCCATCTCTCTAAATCAGTTTTTACCCACTTCTTCCAGAGAGAAAAGCGATCATCGTCCCTTCGTTCCGTCTGCATTTTCCGATCAGGTACATCCTTCCTTCTCGCTTTCAATTTTCTTACTCGACGATGACTAAGAAACGCATTCGTTTCGAGTCGACGACCATGCCTATGGGAATCAAAGATTTATCTGACCAACGTCTTCTCATCCCTGACCTTGAATGTTGATCTATGCAGTGCCCAGCTTGTTAGAAATTGGTCCTGAAGAGCAGGAAACTGCAGCTAACTTGGAGAAGTTTCTGAGCATTCCAGAGTCTGAGCGTTCATTCCATTGTGACGAGTTTTCTGCTTCTTCCTACCACACTCCCAGCATGTCGAGCTATAAGTACCCTTGGATTTTACTTACTTGTTTTTGTAGATGATTATGATATGACATTCAGGGTTTCTTTTTCAGCCGCTGCCCACAAGTTTGACCTTGATGATATGGATGTTGCCCTGAGTTCTGGAACCGGCGCCGATGATGACATTCTGGTCCTTGGTTCCGTGAAGACCGAACCAACCCCTCTCACCAGGATCCCTCCATCTAGGGCCTCTGGGACCAAGAGAAAGACCCGGGGTCAAGTGCTGCTGCTACTACCTCTGCTGCCCCCAGTGCCATCTCCGACCTCTGTAACGCCCCAAACCCTCTTATATGATTTCTATATGAAAATGTCTTGTTTGTATGGGACGGGTCGGGTTTGTGTGGTTAGTGAACGCACCTCGATGGGTTTAGTAAAATACTAAATTAGTTACTAAATTGTATTTTGAGACTAGATGAGTGTTTAATAAAAGTTAGAGGTTAAATGGGTAAATATAAAAGTTAGACATGAATTAAATGATGTAGTAAAGTAGGGGGACTGATTATGTAACATTTGAATTAAAGACCAAACAAAAGAAAAGTATGGGGATTTACCCCTGACGTGGTTCGCGACCAGGGAGAAAGGAGAGGGGGGAGACTAGGGTTCCAACTCAAATCCACCTCAAATTCGTGAGTGTAAGTGAAATTATGAAAAGAGGGGGCTGGAATTCGACTAAGAAGGGAGTCTAAGCTGCGATTCTACCACTTATTTTTGATTTCTTGCACCAAGTAAGTGTGATTGATGTTAGGTGATTTTATGAAAGATCATGGATAGGTCAAATTGATGTAAAGGGATGTCATGTAGGAACTTGTATGCCTAATTGATGCATAATTTCGCCCCTGCATGTTCATGATTATATGATTGTTAGTAAAATTTGTAATGGTGTTAGAAACCCACCTCATGTGGATCGAAATTTCTATAGATGGGAGGATTGGGTTGGATTTCTAAATCATAACAATATGATTTGTATGAAAGATTTGTTATTTCTCCTGTTACATGATGAAAATGTGTGATATATATATATATATATAATCAAGGATGGTTTGAATTGGTAAGCTAAAAACTACATAATTGTAGGGATGTTAAATGTGCACACCAAGTGTTTGATAAAATGTCTAGGTGAAAGATGATGATAGACTAAGGTGTTTTCTTATGTCAAACTTGGGTGCTATGAAATATCAATGAGATGGTGCAATTGGGTATGATAGATATCAATTAAAGATAAACTCTTGATGTTCATCATGAGTGTTAGTTGTTGTTAGGAAATGGGTTGGGAAGTCAAGTGTGGAAATGCTTGACATTAACGTGGGGTGTCTTTGTGTAAGGTTGATTGTGTGAATATTCATGGTTAACTAATAATCATGGTAATATAGGTGAATCCGGTGGAAGCTCAAGCCACCAACGTGAAGGAAAAACCAAGAATTAAACGCTTAAGGTAACGTAAGATTGTTTAGTTTATGAGTATTTACACAAAAGTGATCAATGCACATGTATGTGATGTTATATTCATGGTTGCGACAAAGATGGGACTTACATGTCCCTAAGAAGGGAGTAGACTAATGGACTTAAGTAAGTTGTACAAAATCTGCAAATTGACCCATTTAGGGTAAGATAGGAAGAATTGACCCTTTGGGGTAAGAGCTGGAAATCATGTTTCCAAAAGAAAGGCCTTCGGGTAAGAATAGGGATTTGTATTCAATGCAAATCCAAGTGCAAATATGAATAAGGTTCTAACATGTGCGTGCTCGTAATAAGCCTTAGAAACGGGTCGAACGGGTTGGGATTTCATTGATTAGATTCTCACACGTTTGATTCGTAGGTTGGTTATGGAAGGTTAATAGGATAGGTTGTTACTTTGACTAGATAAAAGGATTTGAGGTATGGTGAATGAAACTGTCATGTGCAGGAAAACTGGATACTTAGCCAAAATTTGGCTAAGTATGGGAACAGGGGAAAACTGGACGAATCCCTGGAAATCCCTCTCCAAGCGTATCGCTTGGAGAGTTAGGACCAGGAAGCGATACGCTTACTGTACTAGGCGTATCGCCTGAGTGGGCAGAAGTTCTAGGCGATACGCCTAGAACTGTATAATACGGACCTTTATTGTTTTATTCATGTTATGCTACAATAAATGTGTAATTATTTAAGGGTCATCTTTTACTAATACGTTACTGGTAAATGGTGACAGGTAGTAGGAATGAAGTGGGAGCGGGTCCGGATTGAGCATTTTGAAGGAAGAACCGAACACTAAAAGATGGGTGGTTATTATTGGAAGCAATCGTCTTCCTATTTTGTTAATCGACTGTGTACTCTGATACGATGTATTTAAGATAACAAACTTAATACTTTATGAAAGCTAATGGTATGATGGTCAAGTGTGGACCCGTTTTTAAGGAAAAATTTTATGGGTCGGCTTTTCTCTTTTGAATCTTTATAAAAGAAGTAGTGGGGTGCCACAAGTTGGTATCAGAGCCACGGTTTGAGGGATTCAAGTGTTGGGGGACACTTGAACTCAAACCAAGTGCTCGGGGGATTGATACAGTGTTCGGTTCAAAGCTCAATCGGGTGACCCGGTAAGTGTATAGCGTTGCTTAAATTATAATTATCATTGATGCATTG
>JBCNJP010005391.1:0-20418 GCA_039602395.1 Deinandra increscens subsp. villosa
CCAGGATGGTTAACCAGTTCACAATAAAATAAAAATAACATCAGTTCACAATAAATCTATTTGCAACAATCAAATTTAGAATAAAATCAACTTTAATGATTGAGATAAAATATATCTATATAATTAATGGGGTTAACCAAAACAAAACATGAGGAAGAGTTCACAAAAACTTTAATATATATATATATATATATATATATATATATTGATCTTTATACAAAGATTTTCATCAGATCCTATACAAAAATCTATCTAACTAGCTAAGACCTAGCATCCGACATATAGTCTTCATCATCAAAGAAGCTGCTGTTGCTGCTGCTGTCATCAAGAAACAACTTTTGACCAGGCGGCAATCTCGGTCCCAACTCGGAGGTGTAAGTGGAATCCCTGTTCCGGATTAAATACACATCCAGCTCTCTCTCCCCCTCTCGTACCTGGAGATGAAGTTTCATATCCCCTATAACTTCGGCAGTGATGAAATCAGCGTACTCAAGCCCGTATTTGATGGACAGAGGTGGGATCCTCCAGTAAATGAGGAAATAGCCAATCGATGTGTGGTTTAGGTATTGCACCATTTGATCCCGATCATGACAATCAAATGTGCGAATGTCGACATAGTCGACATAATCTACCTTTCCCTTCACACATTCTGGCCGGCGGCATTCCAGTGGAAATCGCCACAGTGATGGACCTTGAGGGTGAACCTCCGACCACCTGTAAAAAACCCAAATGCAGAGTAGAGAGTAAGTAACTAAAAAACATAAAACCCTAAAAATAAAAACGTAAAGCCATTGTTGAGTGAAAATACACTTACGGGGAGTCTTGCAGTAGTAGGGTGCTGGTTCATTAACACCCCTAATCCTCCATTGTTTACCAAAGGCAGCCATTGATCGATCGAATTTTTTTTCTTGATGATCAGGAAATACGTTCGTACAGAAGATTTTGGTGACGAAAAAGTGGAAATTTAAAGGCGTCTACGCTACCAGCTATGGTGGGAAGAAGTTGAAAGGTCAAGATAACCGTGTATATTTTTTACCTTTACCACGCAAATCGTGTTTTTACCGTCTCTATTTATTACCTTTAGCAACGCAAATTTTGTTTATTAATTATTTCTTATGTGATGCGAGTAATTAAATAAGTTCTAGTTAAAATATAACCAATTAACACTTTTGTCTCAGTGGTTTTTCTTAATCTTGTAGTTTGTTCCTTTCTTTTGACTGACCCGGGTTCAAGCCTTGTTTTTTGACTGACCCAGGTTCAAGCCTTGTTTGCTACAATTTAGTGGATGACATGATTTATAAACTGGATAGATTTTAATTCTTCAGTAAATTGGAACAAGAAGAAAACCGTATGAACTAACAAGAACAAAACCATATGAACTATAATTCCTCAAAGAAGAGTTCATCTGGAATGAGAGCAGATGAACAGAACCGGATGACATTTTTAGACAACTGTTTCATTGCCTTGGCGGACTGAGATGATTTATAATTAAACAGGATCAATTAAGTTATTCATTAGAGAAGAAGAACAAAACCAGATGAACTAGAGTTCTTCGGGATCAAGACTAATTATTCAGTAATAGAACATGATGAACTAGAGTTCTTCAGGATGAACCGGATAAACTAGAGTTCTCCAGGATGAACTATATATACTATAAATAACCAAAGTTGTTATTTATGTTCGTAGTCTATAGGATATTCCCATGTATTTAAACCCATTATCTAGTGAATTAAAATCATTGTGGTTGAATACAATTCCTTATAATACATTAATATTTAGTCACACAACCTAATATATGTAGAAGACAACCGGATGAACTAGAATTCTTCAGGAAGAAGAGTTAAAAGACACATCGGATGCATCACACATAAACAATTAACTACATATATAATCCAAAAGATGTGATATCAGTTAATTAATTACAAATATATATAATAAAAAAACAAAATAAACTCAAAACATGCTCCCACTAGAGAAATTATTTGAATCGTCATATCGGCCTGTTCTCCATGGGTAGCTACCTTCAGAGGGGGAGGAGGAGGAGGAGGAAGACACCTCCACATCTTATCGAGGTAGATGGATATGACCTCCTCGTCCATGACGTGCAGGGCCAAGGCCCTAACATCCCTCGGATCATCAGTGAATGGAACCAGTCCAAAATCCAGAGACAACCCTGGGATCCTCAGGTAGGGGTCGAAATCGTTCAAGTCATAACCTAGGTCAGACACCATTTGACCTAGGTCATCGAACGAGAAGGAGTTAATGTCCACCTCGTCGAAGTAGCGAACCCTCCCATCGATGTATTGTATCCGACCATTGAGGCTCGCAAAATACCCTAGGTGATAGATTACCAAAGTAAACAGACTAAAATCTTCTTCCCATCTTCAAGAAAAATAACCAAATCAGAGACGCGAATTCCACATTAAAGCATTTGAATTTCAGTCATTTAGATGATTACTCACCGTATTCGGGCTATATTCCACATTCAGAGGACGCAGATGCCACATTTTCAGAGAGTGGCATGATAAACCAAAAAACAGAGAGATGAGAGAGCTAACGGCGTATATGGTGATGATCGACAATTAATCAATTAATGATATGATTTATATCCAAAACTCGAGATGGTAGATAAAGATTTGACCTTTAGTAATGATGTATATCCGTCGTCGCCACAGATAATTAACTAATCAAAATTGGCTACTATTTAGTCACAGTTAATATATGTGGCCATATGTAATAGATTTTTGTCACTCACAACCTACTATTTAGTCACACAACCTAATAACAGTGACCATATGTACTAGTTTTTAGCCACATAACTAAGTAAAAAAGCATGCCCATTGCTCACATTTAGCCACGCATAATATATAATTAGTAGTTTTGTTTTTTTTTTAATTTACTAAGTAATACAATCTACTCTTCCGTCACATAACATTATTTAAACGTGGCCATACATTCCTTTTCGGTCACACGAATTAAAAATCATAAAAATTCCGTGGCCGTTTGGTGCATTTCGCCACTCTTTATTAAGCGTGACAAATAAGGGCCACATGTTTTTGTAAAACAGTGACTAAAGCCACTGCACCTGATTGTTGTTGTCACATAAACAAAAAAATACGTGGGTAAAAGGATCCAAAGGCTATATATTTGGCCACGGGTACAAAATATGTGTGGCTAAAACTAGTATTTCTTACCTTTGGCCACGTTTTTTACAAAACAGTGGCTATGCGTTATTAAAAACCTTGGCCAAAGCCACTTTTTGACGTAGTGTAAAAGTGCTGTTATGACACTCTAACACTCTACTTGTCGCAAGTAAAAAATTTGATGAATTCATTTGCTACTTGTGAGGTGGAACATGTGCCAAGGGGAAAAAATAAAAAGGCGGATGTATTAAGTAAGTTGGCATCAACTTCATTTCAACATTTGGCTAAGGAGATAAGGGTGGAAGTGTTAGAGGAACCATCGGTTTTGGCAAAGCAGGTGGTAGCTATATTGATGGAGGAAGATGCATGGTTTGGGCCTATTCTGAAATATTTGAAAGAGGGGCATTTGTTAGAAGATAGAGAAGAGGCAAGAAAGATTCAGGTGAATTCTTTGCAGTATCAGTTACAGAATGGAACTTTATATAGGAAGACATCTCGGTCCATTGTTAAGATGTTTGACAAAAGAGGAGGCAAAGAGAGCGGTAAGAAGTGCATGGAGGCATTTGCGGAAATCATATGGGGCCTCGCATGATAGTTAACAAGTTAATAATATTAGGGTATTATTAGTCGGGAATGCATAAGTTGGTTGCGGAGGAGCTTCGAAAATGCGACAGTTGCCGAAGGCATGCCCCGATAAGTTTGAAGGCGAAGCTTGAGCTCGTACTGGTTACAACTGCGTGGCCGTTTCAAAAATGGGGGATTGATATTGTAGGACCATTTCCGGAAGCCGCATGACGTGTTAAATTTCTCATTGTTACAGTTGATTACTTTACAAAGTGGGATGAAGCGAAGGCGGTGGCGAGTATCACTAGGCAACATGTAAAGAAGTTTGTGTGGGAGTATATTATCTGTCGCTTCGGATTGCCTCTACATATAATATCGGATAATGGTAAGCAATTTGCAGATGATCCTTTCAGAGGAAGGTGCGAAGAATTGGGTATAATACAAATTTTTGCATCTGTGGCTTATCCCAAGCGAATGGTCAAGTTGAGCGTGTTAATAGAAGTTTGGTGGAAGGGATTAAAATGCGTTTGGAAAAGGCAGGTGGAGGTTGGGTCGATGAGCTTTCGCATGTATTGTGGGCGCATAGGACCATGCCAAAAACAAGTAATGGCGAAACCCCGTTTAGTTTAACATATGGAACAGAGACTGTTATACTAGCGGAAGTTGGTTTGCCCACACAAAGGATGGTTGAGGTTAGAGATAATGATAAAGAGTTAAGAATGAATTTGGACCTGTTAGAGGAACAAAGGGAAATGACTGCATTAGAGAAAGCCGGTACAAATCCGAAATGGAGAAGTATCACAACGCACATGCTAAGGTATATCAATTTAAGGAGGGGGATTTGGTGTTAAGAAACAATGAAACTAGTAGGTTTGAGCCTAAGGGGAAGTTAGCAATACAATGGGAAGGGCCCTACAAAATTTCGGAAGTGCTAAGGAAGGGATCTTATCTTTTGGAGGATGGGAATGGAAACTTATTGTCAAGACCTTGGAATGGAGTACATTTGAAGAAGTATTACTTGTAATCCTTGAAAAGTGAAAAGTGTATGAAATCGGAAAATATTACATGTGGATATGTTCCATTTTGTTAATAAAAAATTCTTGTGGTTGTTACGAACAAACACTTGTTAAAAAAAAGACATACGTATGTGATGAATTTGATATGATAGATCATTGAGATGGTTGGCCACCATGCGTCTTATGAAAGATGCGGTTTTGATAAACCAAATAAATTGATCAATTAATTTAGCATCCTTACAGATGCGACCTACGGGGTCATAAGAGGTAGTTACGCACTATCCGTGTTTCCGGAAGTAATTTATAAAGAGGATAAAGTTACTCTTAATTCCGGATGTGGTCTAAGTGACCGATTAAAGTAACTATGTGTCACAATTGTTAAAAAAAAAGGAGAGAGTTGGGGAAAGGAAAGAAATAATTTGATTGAACATATGTTCTTAAGAAACTTATTTTATGTGTATGGTTATATTGGAAGCTTAAACTGGTAACATGGACGCATGTGACCATTTAAGTTGATAGTATAATTTATGCACATACGGATAAGAATCTACCAAAGCATTTCATAACATGATAATATGATAAAGTCATAGTCATTCAAAATACAAACCATAGAGTAAGACAGAGCATAAAGTAAATTGTTCAAAAGTTAAGCCCTACATATACGGGCATTAAAGGTAAGTCCACTCGCAGGTGGAGCAAAGTTATCATTGTCTGTTCAAAAGTAGCAAAGATGGGTCATACCTGAGAGCTTCATGGGTGACGGACGGTGCTGGGAGTTGGTTCAGGGGCAAGTATTTCTTTAATTTGACTGAGAGGGGCATCAGGAAGTTCTTTGCAAGTGCCAGCAAATGGGAAAGCGAGCTTGGGAATGCTTCTCTAGCTTCCTAAAGCTTCTGGGGCGCCTCATGATCAAACCTAGCACAAGTTGCAGCAGTAGCGTTTGGATCATGGGCATAAAAAAGACCTGCTCGGGTGCCTTCGTTGAATCCACAGGCGTTCATGGCATTGGTCAAGTTTGCAACTGCTGAAGTGAGGTTTGGGCTTTTAAGAACCTTCTCTACCGCCGCAGGGATTCCTTTTGTGATCAACCATTTTCTTTCATCCTCCAATGTTTTACTGTGTGTTTCCATCATGTGTTTTTCATCGTTAAATGCAGTCTTGATGGTGTAAAGTTCTAAGGATAAAAAACAAGGTATAAAGAAAAGGTGAAGTTGTTTAAAATATAAAAACAGGTCCGAAAGTATATAATGAAATACAAGATACCGGAAGTGGTCTGTTGGAGTTGAAGCTGCAAAGATTCAAGTTGATCATCCTTTTCTTTTAGGGTTTTGACATAATCAGATAATTGGTCCTGCTTCTGTTTCTCGAGACTCTCTACCAGGGTTATTGAGCTGTTCAGGGACTTTTCAACATCAGAAAGTCTAGAAGAAAGGGCAGCGTTGGATTGATTAAGTTCATGGTTTTCCCTTTGAAGGGCCTGAGTTTTCTCTTGAAATTTCGGCTTTGTAACTGCGATCAGCTTTGCATTAAGAGTTTGAAGTTGGAACTCCGCTTTGATCCAGCGACTGTAAAGCTCAGGAATGATTGTGTTGTTGTTTGCATAATTGGAAACGACCTTAGAAGCAAATTCAGGAGCAGACATCTCTTGGGACTGCCTCACATCACCAGGACCGATTACTTTCAGGAAAAAGTCTTTTGCACATGCAGGGTCATAAATGTTGTCATTGTTGGTAATGTTCCAATCAGGAATGAAAAGTTCATCAAGACCAAATGAGGAGTTGTTGCGAGAGGCAACCAGTTTGGCCTCGTTACTAATCTAAAGAACATATGTAAAGCTAGCAGGGATGGAAGTGGATCAATGACTCGTGGGGCTGTTGGTACAGAAGTGAGTTGGTAGTGGTGTTGTAAAGGTAACAGGAGAAGGGATCATGGTTTGGGAAACTGACTGAGGAAGTTCATTATCAAAGGAGGGAACCACCGGAGAAAGGGTGCTAGTTAGATTGATAGTTTGACAGGGAGACTGAATAAAATCAGCAAAGGAAGTGTTTACCAGGTGTGCCAAACTTGGCGGAGATAGAACATATGCATTTCCATCTTCAGAAGTAGGTGAAGGGGTTCCTTGGTAAAATTCACCTTCAAGATGGTCGGATAAGGCTTTAACAGTTGAGGAATACTTTGCTTTGGATCGGGTGATGGGAGACTTTCTGGTTTTCTTTTGCGCAGGTTCTTCTTCTTCTTCTGCTCCAGTTTCAGGAGCATTTTTGTTGGGTTTTGCTATCCTTTTCTTTCTCTTCTAAATCACTGGGGAAGTAGGATGTGGTTCTTTCGGTTGGGATGCACTTGTTGGGTGTGTTGTTTCAGTTGAAAGTGGGGTTTCATTGGTGGTTTATTCAACATTAGGTGGGGTAGGAACTGCGGAAGATGATGTATCCTTTGAGACTTCGGTTTTGCTGAACTTAAGTTGATTAAAATCTTTCAATTGGAGAGCGCTTGACAGATCCGGGCTGCAACAAAGGAAAAAAAAAGAGAAGGTCATAATATGTCAAAAAGATGGAAAAATTAAACTGATTAATTCGTAATTATACGCACTCTTTTTTCCATAGAAAGTGACAGGACGCATATGGGGAAAAACCAGTTGTTGCTTATTTTAGCAATAACCAACATTTCCTCTGGAATTCTCCTGATGGGGTGAATGAATTTACTGATCACTTCATAAGTAGGTTGGTCACATAAGTAGGTTGGTCAACTTCATCCTTAGTTGGAACTATGTCATGAACGGTGATTCTAATACGGCGCCATTCCATGGTGGGGGTAAACATGAATTGTCTAGATAAAAAAACTGCTCTTTCCAATGGCGATTAGTGGGTGGTTTTTTAGTATACAAATGAGAAATGTCCCTTCTTTTCTCGAAGGTGTACCAATCGCCTGACATGGTAAGTCGGTAAAATGCTTGGAAGATTATCAGTTGAGGTTTAAGGTTGAGTGCCCGATAGGACAACTCGAAATGATTCAAAATGCTTAAAGCCGGTGGGTTGCATTGTGATAAATGAATCTCGAAGTATGCTAGGGCTTGAAGGAGAAAGGGGGTAAATTGGATTCTGTAATTGGCAAGGCGGATGGAGTCTAGATACAAACCAAACTTTTTATCAGGAAAAGGATGGATGGGTTTGCCTTCGATTGCAAGTTCTGGGTTTAAGTTTTTAGGAATACAGAATTCTTTTATGAACTCGTCCAGTTCTTCTTGAGTAATTTGAGGGTAGGAAATGGAAAGGTTATGCTTAGAGGGGAGTTTTTTGGTGGTAGCCATGAGTGTATAATGAAAAAGAAGGTTGTAAAAGCAAAGGATCGGAGAGAAGAACTGACCTTGAAAAAAGAAGGATCGGTGAAGTTTGCAGAAAATTTTTGATAAAAATTTGGGGGAAGAAGGAGTGGTTTATATATGGGATGTCTTTCAAGTGGTTTAAGAGAGCAGTTTGTATGGGACGGTTTTGCAAAAGCAGGTTTTACGGAGGGTAAAAATGGAAGGTAAAATTTTAAAAAGTTTTGAAAAGATTCTTTATCATAACTCTTGATGTGACAGGAAATAGAATAGGTACGGGTTTTAACACGCGGCATTGATGGGTACTTGAAAACTGTAACAATAGTCATACGTGTCAGATTGTACACATGCAACCATAGGATGTCTAAGCGACCCTTTATATTCTAAAGTAAGTCTATTAACCTCATTTGCTCACTTACTAGACTTGGGGGACTTGATAAAGTAAACGATGGTTCGGATGTGTTTTACACATCTGATCGCTTACTTCCAAGTCCTTCAGACATGATGCTTTGCGGAAGTATCTTTACAGGACACAGGTTGATGCGGTCTCGTAGATGCGAAGCTGGAAGATCGAAGTGGAAGCCTATAAATACCCGAAGAATAGTATAGTTTAGGGGTTGGATGTCATTTGTAATAATACAATTACACATGCGTCTGTAACTTTCTCTCACTTAATCTCAATAAAATCATTCTTTCTTCCTTTGATCTTCTTATATTTCCATTACTTGTATTCCTGATTTGGCGGCAGTTATCTACGCGATAATTTGCTTTTTCAAGCTGCAAATTACTATTTACAAAAATTTAAATTAAATAAAGGAATTACCTAAAACAAGCATGCACAGTCGCCGTTCAAAATAAAGGAATTACTTTTTTATAGTGTAAGTGAATTACCGGCTTTCTGCCTTCGTTTAAAATACCACTCTTGAACGGATGCACGGAAAAACTCTAGAAGTTTGGTGATTGGCAGATGTCTGGAATTAACGGAGAGGGTGTTCATTGATTCAACACTGTTGGAGGTCATAATATCGAATCTGGCACCCGATGAGTGAGCTCTGGACCACTTGGAGATATCAGCATTTTCAAGAATATCCTTGACATGTGGGACGGCGTCACATAATTCCTTCAAACTTTCTTCACAATCGGATATTCCGTAGGCTTTACATGCTTTCTACCACATAGCTTTGTGTTTTTTTGGAAGTATTAGAACTTCCCAAATATAGATTGATTAAAAGATGACGACAACAAATGCCGTGAAATGCTTGTGGAAAAACGTTTTGAACACCCACAGAAATTGAAGCAGCTATATCTGAAACAACTGATAATGGCTCCTGGTTCCCAATACAATCTTTGAGTTTTGACAAAAACCATGTCCCCGATTCACCACTTTCAGTTTTACCAATCCAATACGCAAGTGGTAAAATCTGATTGTTTCCATCCATCGCCATAGCAAAAAACATTGTACCCTTAAAATCACCCTTCAGATGTGCCCCATCAACGATAATAATGGGCCTTAAAAAGTTTATGTAACTTTGGACCTGAAACAAATAAACACCAAAATTGTCCTAGTTAAGAACAAGATATATGTGGGAAAAGGGAAAACTTTAATTTAGTTTTCTACTTAGAATAACACCATAGCCATAAAACACATTTCAAAGCGATCTTCATCGTCAACCAGTATATCGGTGATGGTACCATGATTTGACAATTCAAGGTTGTAGAAATAATATGGTAACAAGGTTGTAGAAATAATATGGTAACTGACGGAATGAATCATACTGGTTCCTTGCAACATTTCAAGCGCTTAGCCAAGCTTAAGGATAACTAATCTGTATCTTGTACTTTTCACAAATATCATGGATAATCTCCTTACCACGATACGTCCAACCACCCATATACAAACCATCTTTAATCAAGTGGACTACTACCTTTTTATTAGCCTGCCATATATGGGGATATGTCTGTGTCTTAGAGCAAGTGTGATGTTTGCTGAAATGTTTTACATAAAATTTATGTGATTCACTATACTTGTACGATCGAATAACCCATTCACAACCAGTGGAAAGACAAACCGCTTGGTATCTTTTCGTAGATGACTTCACAACTTTTATCTGGAATGAATCTTCAACACACATTAATCCAACTTGTAACTTCAACTCATCCTTATCCATAAAAGTAGCTCCTTCATAAACACGTGCATTGGAAAAAATATATTTCTTAACTTTGCCAACAGTATGTGGAAAAGACGGGTGCACTGGGATGGGTTTAAAAACACTATCTGGCTTCCCACAAAAATTGCCATTCAATAAGGAGTGGACTGTTTATATCAGGAATTTCCTCCTTATTTTTAGTCTGTGTTGTTGAGGAACCAACACTTGGTTCCTCAACAACATAAACTGTGTAGACCACATCAGGACTTTGTTGTATCATTTTAAGAAATATTTTAACATCATGATCATCAACTATATCAATAGGATCCGTAAAAGTTGACATTTTATAAGAAATCCTTGTTATATTGCTAGTGAGAGACAATTCAGAAATCAACTTCTTCATATTTAAAAAACTCATTCCAAAATTAAAACATAAAAAAGGTTTAGTACAGTCATAAGGTTGATAATCAAACGAACCATTATTAATTGCCCATCTCCCACCCACATAAACAACAACGTAAACACATGACGTTGTATAAAACATATAAAGTTCACCGGTTTGTTTGGAGGGAAGCTTCAAGATTATGGTACTCTGTAACATAAAAGTACCTTTGTTTAGAAGATTGCACAGACCGGCAAGATTTAGGCTTCTACCACCTGAGAGGGTGCCTGCCGGCTATATTTAGTCATCGGCTCAGCCAGCTAAAGTGTATTTTGACGACATTACATTTGGGTATTATACAGGGATACGTGTCAACCTTGGGTGCTTCGGTGAGGAGGCTAGCGGGTTATAGGAATATAAAGTTGTCAACTTTTAATTGGTCTAAGTTGGGGTCCAAGTGGATGCCGACATGTCAGGCTATGACACGTGCCAGTTCCCCATTGAAAGCTTCGTGAATTTTTTAGCCGGGAGTGGTGATTAGTCTGTGTCCCATTGGTTGATACTATATGTGGTCATTTTGGTGAAGGCTAAATTTAGGTTGTCAATATTTGATTTTCAAAGTCAAATTTGGTCATTTTTGTAATTTTCCCTTTAACTTTTTACCCTCTAGTGTTAATTTAAAAACTTCATCCATTGTTCGTTGGTTGATCTTCAAAAACTCTGTTTGTTCATTCCAGCATAAGGTTTCTAGACAGCCTTCGGTTTCTCTGCTTTCGCTTCTTGATTCTTGATTCTCGACACTTCCGGCAACCTGCTTCTCGCTGCAGCACTCAGCCCTCGTAAGTTTCAACTTTCAAAACCTGCAAATGTCACTAAATGACTGTTGTTTCTTGTTGTTACATTGATACTAAAGTTCAGTTCTAGATTCATCATCTGGTTTATAACCATTTTTGGTTTCTTATTCAAGTGTTTGTTAAGTGTGATGGGTGCAATTTTTCCTAGGATACAAACCAAGTGGAACTCTAATCCTAAATGGCTAATTTTGTTCATCTTATGCATCTGATGTAACGCCTGAGTCCCCCAATTGGTCTTATAAATCATAAATTTCTTGTTTTTGGTACTTGCAATCGATTGCCAAAATCATTAATTATTTTATTTTTGGCCAACTGGGTTACACCAGCCTGCCAAACCAAAGTAATTAACCCATGAACATGAAGACATGGATATAGGATAGGTAATGGCAGAGGAAAATTGTTGGGTTTCGACAGTGGTATACGGGTGCCCGGTGACGTTAAAAAAAACTTGACCGTTAATTAAAACATTACCGACCGGGTTTAGTAAATTAAGAGTTAAAACGGATTAAACCGGTAATCCGTTTACACAGCGGAATAAATAGATTTACTAATTTTAGACGCGTAAACCGTTGGTGGCGAAATCGTGTCAACAGGATCACAATCACCAAAATAATCACGCAAACACCATTTCGCGTTAAACCGGTTAACGCGAAAATACTAACGATTACATTAATCGAGATAAAACATCTAAACTAAGACCTGAGTTTAGATGTACCTTCGCAATGTTATAACAAACGTTAGAGACACCGAGGGTCAACAAGATGACGCTAGGGTTTCACGGAAAAACAATCCGAACCGGCGGATTAAATCGTTTGCAAATCGCATACACCGTCTCAAACGGATTCGTTGAAAATAGCAACGATTCCGTTTATGGTGGCGACAAGCAAGCACCAATCGAATCGAGACGGCGACGGCGGCTAGGGTTTAGCCGGGCGATTACCACGATTATTACGACGAGGGCTCACACTCGTAAAATCGTGACGACGACGATTCTACCGGTGAGTGGTGATGGAAACGCGTCGTAGTGAAACGGAGCTACGCTAGGTCGCGACGGCGAGCTAGGGTTTGTTGATGGCGACGAACTCCATCTAGAGGTGGGCGACACCTATGGTGAATGGAAATAGGACGAAGGTGGTCATACCTTGATGAGTCACGCGGAAGGTTCGTCCGGTAGCTTCTCGTATTACGCCGTCTTCTAGGGTTCCACGAAGAAAACAAAGACGACCAAGCTCTAGAGGAGGTTGATTTGCATGAAGGGAGGGGACGAGGGAGAAGGGAGGTGGCGGCACTAAAAGTGGCGCAGAGAGAGGGGAGGGGGTATGGAGGAATGAGCAAGCAAAACTCCTCCCCTAGCCCTCTATATATAATGGCTGGATCCTGAGCTTTATGGAAAACCTAAGCCCATGAGGATCCAGTCCATTAACCCTTCTCCAAGTAATTTAATATTGCAATTAAACCCCCTTTAGTTTGCGATTAATTAATACAACAACTTTATTAATTTTACAAGTCGCAAACTACGAGAAACATAAATAACTATTTATTTATTTGACCATAAAACATTAATCAAAATGTTTTTCTCTGTTTATTTAATTATTTCAAGAATAATCATTTGTAATTAATTAAATGGTTATTAATCATGAATAAACATTAAATTAATTATATATTTTCGTAAATTACCGGTTAGCCGAGTAAGCGGATTTTTATCTCGTTGCCCCCAGTGTAACTCTTTACGGGTCTAACCGGGTCGGGTTCTTGGTGTTGTCGGGTCTGGACATCCATTATCCAACAATCTCCCACTTGGACAGAGTCTGACAACATTTGAAGAAACAGTCAGAGGTGCTCTAGCTACACATGGTTGTCCCAACCAGTTATGACACTTCAAGTCAGTAACCAAGGTATATCTACAAACTCGCGTTTGTAGTTTAGACTTATGGTAATTCAAAGTCATTAGTTCCCTTCCGTATAAGACATCAATTGAACACGAGACATGGATTTATTCATTCTCTTTAATGTTCAATCATTCTATTTCTCGTGTCGTAGTTCGAAGTGATCCAAAACAAACACACAGTAGGTTTGGGTAAGACCTTACACTTAACACTTGGAACTCACGAGAGGGCCCACGATGTCTAGCTGTTGCAGTATTAGTGCAAGAGTACAGAATCCCATCTTAACTACATACAGCTCCCACTAAGCCTCAGATCCATTCCCAAAAGTAGTCTTTACTGGCAGTTACGCGACAGCATATACTACAATCAAAGAACAGTCCTTGGCAAACGGGAGGTAGCATATGTATCTCAGGTCAAAGGACACTATTGAGTATACCATTAATCAAATTTGTCTTATGATTAAATCCATGAAGACAATTTGATACGAGTTACGTCACAACGTCATTCTCTAATGATGTCTGTGAGTCTGGAGAGTCGACCCTTTGAGTCCTGAGTCAGAATAGTCATAGATCAGCTTTGTTCCCACAAATTAGATCGACTACGGATGGTTTTAGAATATTTCACTAAATATTCATGGATGTTTAAAACGTATGAAATTCGAACACGTTTCGCAAAATTCAAAATCTGCATCTAACTCTTTAGATCAGATTGAATGATTTGGTGCAAACGTTATAGTTCGCCATCCCAACACTAAAGTAGAACATTAATGTAGCTCAGAATTCAGGTAATACATAACAATATTAGCTTATTGATCAAGCTTGATCTTGAAACCGTGAATTCTCGTGCTAAGTTCTTTGCCTGTGTTTTGGTTTTGCCTATTTAAGTTGTTTCATTAGTTTTTGGTGTTTCTCATGAACAGTAAAAAGTACTTAAGTGAATTTGAACGCGTGATAAAACTCGTGCCCTTGGTATGCACATGGATTACTGTGTTATCACAATGTCATGTTAATCGATTATCAACCTAATCAGAATTAACATTCTTTGAATGTACCCTTACATTCATGATTCAAAACTTCACTTAAGGTGGCTATTTGTTCGGTGAGTATGCTCGAGTACTCATCATGAACATTTTGTCATCATCAAGACAATTTGAGATGATTTGGTTTTCC
Organism: Deinandra increscens subsp. villosa; assembly: GCA_039602395.1. Lineage (NCBI taxonomy): Eukaryota > Viridiplantae > Streptophyta > Magnoliopsida > Asterales > Asteraceae > Deinandra > Deinandra increscens. Next base: position 14,481 of record JBCNJP010005391.1, read on the forward strand.
AGCTTGTGTCATTGGTATAACTCTTTACAGTGACACTTATGCTGTAACATCCCACATTGGTGGGGAGGGGAACTAAGCATGCCTTTATAAGGGTGTGGATACCTCCCCTACCAAGACGCGTTTTAAATCCGTGAGGGGCGGATGCCTGAGGGCATGCCGGCTGCCAAAGCGGACAATATCTTGGTGCGACGGGTCTGGGCTGTTACAGATGGTATCAGAGCCGGTCGTCGGCCAGTGTGCCAGCGAGGACGCTGGTCCCCTAAGGGGGGAGGATTGTAACATCCCACATTGGTGGGGAGGGGAACTAAGCATGCCTTTATAAGGGTGTGGATACCTCCCCTACCAAGACGCGTTTTAAATCCGTGAGGGGCGGATGCCTGAGGGCATGCCGGCTGCCAAAGCGGACAATATCTTGGTGCGACGGGTCTGGGCTGTTACATATGCAACATCCCTATGTTGGATAGTTTTCGTTTCAAAACTAGTATGACACGACTTGTTTCAAGAAATTGAATATATCTGAGGATGCCATTCCTGAGATGTTTTCAATTGTGGGATGTAACAGCCCAGACCCGTCGCACAAAGATATTGTCCGCTTTGGCAGCCGGCATGCCCTCAGGCATCCGCCCCTCACGGATTTAAAACGCGTCTTGGTAGGGGAGGTATCCACACCCTTATAAAGGCATGCTTAGTTCCCCTCCCCACCAATGTGGGATGTTACAATCCTCCCCCCTTAGGGGACCAGCGTCCTCGCTGGCACACTGGCCGACGACCGGCTCTGATACCATCTGTAACAGCCCAGACCCGTCGCACCAAGATATTGTCCGCTTTGGCAGCCGGCATGCCCTCAGGCATCCGCCCCTCACGGATTTAAAACGCGTCTTGGTAGGGGAGGTATCCACACCCTTATAAAGGCATGCTTAGTTCCCCTCCCCACCAATGTGGGATGTTACATGGGATGTTCTTGAAACTTGGAGATCTTTTGAGGCTTCATTACAAGTTTAATCCGGTAAACTCCAATGAACGTGAGATCAATACTCAATCGTTATCTCGATAAGGATTAGTGGTGATGCTCCCACTTGCTTTATATAGACGACGCATTCTTATAATCATCTTTCTTTCAAACCGTTAGGATATTGGTTTTGCAAGAGAATTCCTAGCAAACATTCTTCGTTTTCCAGAACGAAATTATTTAGTTTCATAAACACAGTATGAATCTAATTGACCAATATCCAATTGTCATGTCACATACATGAGATAGCAAGATGCAATCAAACTGCTAGAGTTTGACGGTATCCTAGATACAATCATCTTGTGTTTGAAAAGACTTGCGTGCCAAACGCCCTGATGATTATTCTATCAGAATATCGAGACTGATTTAGGATTGTGAATTCAATCCAATGACCAACAAAGGATGGAAGATTTTAGACAAGTAAAATCGACATCTAGTTCCATTTGGAATTATTAGTCATTTAGAATGCTAACATGTTTTCATTTTAGCAACAACCTCTTGTTGTGAAAAGATGTTTGTCTAATGAGTCTTGAATAATTACAAGAGTCACAGTGCACAGTCTGGTAATTCCTACAGAAACCAAGTTTCTTTAATAATGAATTCAGATGTCCATGCATCAGAAAAATGGACATGCACTACTCAAAACTTGGTCTCCCGCAAGACTCTTCTTGGATCCAATTTGAGTCGCAAGTGATTGGTGAGGAAATGGTTCGTGGGTATAAGGCATGAATGGAGGCTATTGGCATGTCATAATTCATGTGTTTATTGGCTTTCAAACTTGAAACCAAAACCTTATAATGTAAGCTACGGGTGCTTAGCAGGATTTTAACACATATGAGTACAAGCCAGTTGTAGTCTTCGACTTTCAAGGTGTTGTACGTATATATCTATTTATGACCATCATGGTTATATGCACAGAACTTAGTGCATTTATGTAACATAATCATACAGGTGATTGCGTTACGTAAGTAGCGTTGGTGACTTGAACTTTTACAAACAAGCGTTTGATCTCATCAAAGGTCCTATTGTTTTTTTTAATGAAATCAGTCAAGTGCTTTCAGAGAAGTTCAATTTTGATTTAATGAATTCTCAAGCTACGCAATTTAAAACCATAAGGTTCTTTGAATCATGGTAGGTTGATTATTCCTATTGTAATAAGTACAATGAGAATAAGAGACGTCATGGCCTTAATGGATTAGAAAGAACAAACGTTCTTCTTTTGCATTTAGGCTAGTCTCATGATCACTAAATCAATATCACCAGGCTTAGCGTCATGTTATGTGTGTTTGAATCTAATCTACCAACCAAGTGAAAATTTTCAAGTGTAGAAAATTCCATGCATATCAACAAAGTTTAAACCGGAAACTTTTAGTGCATGTTCGAGATTCAAAACAAAAAGCAAAATTGTATCTTCCTAGACCCCGCCAAGGAAAAACAAACAATTTGTTAAAAGATACCACCAAGAATCAAAACCGACATGATCTTTATTCAAAGTTTGCAATCATGCAAAGATGTCATGTCTTCTTGGTTGTCTTGCTTTCTACGACCTCACGTTCCTACAAAATGTAAAGTATGTCAAACATATATTTTGAAGGATCAAGTGAGGTGGTTTATAACATGAGGTAGATATATACCTCCGGAAGTGCATGCATCAGACTTCTTCCCTTTCACATTGGCAAGATATTCTGGGCAGTTTCTTTTCCAGTGCCCCATCTTTTGGCATTCGAAGCACTGGCGCTCATCTTGCGGCAGTGCCTTTGAAGCCCTTGACTTGCCCTTTCCGGTGCTAGCAGACCCTCTAGCAGCCGTGCCCTTGCCTTTCTTCCTTTGCCCAGGCTTCCTCTTAACCTCAGGTTTCTTGACACCTCCGGATCGGATGGCGAGCACATCATTCGACTTGGCTTTGCTGTTGTTACCGTTGAGAAAATTAATCTCAGCTGGCTTCAACATACCGTGAAGCTCGGTCACTGTCTTAACCAGGCTGTTCATATTAAAATTGACCCGGAAATGAGTGAACGCGCTGGAAAGAGAGTGAAGGATCAAATCCGTCGCCATTTCCTGAGGAATGACGTAGTCGAGCTTCGCAAGTCGGTCGATGTAGCCCTTCATCTTAAGGACATGGGCGCTGACAGGACTGCCTTCAGCCATTCGACAGGTGATGAGCCTGACAACGGTTTCATAGCGTTCTTGTCGGGCCTGGGTTTCAAACATGCCCTTAAGTTCCCCGATCATCTGAAACGCCATCCTGTCAACCATGCTCTTCTGAATATCAGTAGACATGGTTGCCATCATGAGGCACGCAACTGAGTTAGCATCCTTTCTCAGTGCCTCATGTGCAGCGCGAGCAGCCGCAGTGTTATTTGCGGGTGCTTCGGGCACCTCGGCCTCCAACACATGTTGTTTGTTGGCCATTTGCAGGATAATTTTCAGATTTCGATGCCAGTCGAGGAAGTTGGTGTCATCAAGTTTCTCCTTCTTAAGGAGAGACTTGAGCTGGAAAACCTCGTTGTTTCCAGGAGGATTAGCCATCTGAAACAACATGAAATTCATTTTAGTGTTTCGATGTAATATTCGTATTAAAAGATGGCAAGCAAATTTTGAATAGGAATATGATAACCCAATTAGTAGTCGACCCACAAAGGCAGCGTTAAGTTCAATCACCAGCCACTAAGTAATCGGATGGACAACGATTGTCTCTTATGAAAACCAGTCACAACTCCCGTTTATGAGGCTTTTGCGAATTAATTCGCGAAATACGTTTAGCGTCATCCATGCCAATTTTGTCTACGAATGACCAGATGTACGGTGTTGAAATACTCCAATACACAAGGTACTCGTAAAGAAAAATGATAGATGTCCTTAGTGGTCAGTGTGCATGCACGGTGTTGAAATACTCCAATGCACACACCTTTGAAGATACCCTGAACACCAAGTGCGGTGTTGAAATACTCCAACACTGATGCATCGGTAAATATGTTCCAAGTTAGACTTGACTAGGATGGCATAATCTATCCGTTTTGCGGCTTACCAGATAGGATTAATTAGCCAGTTTTTAATTAATTAAAACTTTGACTAAGCTTATACGAGAACCCTATCTCACTCGGGACAGTCAATTTAATAACCTCCTTATTAAAGACTACGCGTCGCGAGGCAATAACCAATTAAAAAGTTCGGTATTTAAAGATCGAAAAATTCGAGTTCATAGTCGAATAAAATTGGTTATGAAATATCGAGTTTTAGTAAATATTAGGACTCGAACCAATCGATTGTAAAACAGTTTTAACCGTTTAAAACTTAGTTTGGAGTTTTAGTTAGCGCGTTAAACAATTTAAGACAAGCAAACAAACACATATTCGGCTTGAGAGGTTTCGACATTGTCAGGGCCTAATGACAATGTCGAAGAAGGTATGGGACAAAACTAAAATCAACCACAAGGATGAGTATGGAAAGGTCATCCGGTTGATCCTAACGCTCCCACTGGCTTCATAAGCTCTCCTTGATAGATTGGAATTCGTCGGTCTTCCGGTTGTGGATATACGCCATACTGGGAAGTGTCTTTAGATAAAAACACTTGCCATGACGGGATAGTCGCATCAATGCTCGTCACGTTCGTCTAGGGCGAAGGTGAGCACTTACGAGAATAGAATGAACCTAATCTATTTAGATACAACTTTTGAACCCAAAAAATCAAGTGGGCCAATCCAAAACCAAAATGCAAGTGGGCCAAAAATTGGGCCAATCAAATATGACGACCAATCACAATCGTAATTCGGGTCTAGCCGAATATGCGCGTTAAACAATCAATTATCGAATTGAAAATGTTTGGTGGAAATAAATCGACCAAACATGTAGAAAAGCAATTCGTTTAACTTTCGCGACTTTGGGGTTTTAACCCCAGTTCGCGAAATTCACCGGTTTAAAACCGACCGGTTAGGGTTTGCGTGTGGTGAACCTGGCTCTGATACCACTGTTGGGTTTCGACAGTGGTATATGGGTGCCCGGTGACGGTAAAAAAAACTTGACCGTTAATCAAAACATTACCGACCGGGTTTAGTAAATTAAGAGTTAAAACGGATTAAACCGGTAATCCGTTTACACAGCGGAATAAATAGATTTACTAATTTTAGACGCGTAAACCGTTGGTGGCGAAATCGTGTCAACAGGATCACAATCACCAAAATAATCACGCAAACACCATTTCGCATTAAACCGGTTAACGCGAAAATACTAACGATTACAGTTTTCGAGATAAAACATCTAAACTAAGACCTGAGTTTAGATATACCTTCGCAATGTTATAACAAACGTTAGAGACACCGAGGGTCAACAAGATGACGCTAGGGTTTCACGGAAAAACAATCCGAACCGGCGGATTAAATCGTTTGCAAATCGCATACACCGTCTCAAACGGATTCGTTGAAAATAGCAACGATTGCATTTATGGTGGCGACAAGCAAGCACCAATCGAATCGAGACGGCGACGGCGGCTAGGGTTTAGCCGGGCGATTACCACGATTATTACGACGAGGGCTCACACTCGTAAAATCGTGACGACGACGATTCTACCGGTGAGTGGTGATGGAAACGCGTCGTAGTGAAACGGAGCTACGCTAGGTCGCGACGGCGAGCTAGGGTTTGTTGATGGCGACGACCTCCATCTAGAGGTGGGCGACACCTATGGTGAATGGAAATAGGACGAAGGTGGTCATACCTTGATGAGTCACGCGGAAGGTTCGTCTGGTAGCTTCTCGTATTACGCCGTCTTCTAGGGTTCCACGAAGGAAACAAAGACGACCAAGCTCTAGGAGGTTGGTTTGCATGAAGGGAGGGGACGAGGGAGAAGGGAGGTGGCGGCACTAAAAGTGGCGCAGAGAGAGGGGAGGGGGTATGGAGGAATGAGCAAGCAAAACTCCTCCCCTAGCCCTCTAT
>JBCNJP010005392.1:0-13927 GCA_039602395.1 Deinandra increscens subsp. villosa
ATAAAAAAAACGCCTAGTAAATTTTTTTTAAAAAAATATTTTATAACCGAGGTTACATATATGTAACCTCGGTTATAAAATATTATTTTAAAAAAATTTTACTAGGCGTTTTTTAATTTTTTTGCATAAAGGGGTTTTTTTAACTTAGAGAATCACCATAAAAAATCGGAACAAAAATCGAATTTTTTAGCTTGTTTTCACGGTTTTCCAAACTCGAAGAGGTTTTCATTATATCCCTCCCCTATATATATATATATATATATATATATATATATATATATATATATATATATAGGGAGAGGATCATTTGAAAACCAATTTGATTTGATAACTAAAAAGAACTAATTTGAGCCACAAGTTTATTTACATGTATCCCCCCTCCCATAAATTGTAGTGGCCCCCCCTGAAATTTGTGGTTGAGATTTAGTTCTCAAAAGTTCTCAAAACAAAAAGTTCTCATATGAACCTAACCCTATATATATATATATATATATATATATATATATATATATAAAGGGTAGGGTTATAATACAAAGTACTTTTTGCGTGAGAAGTGTGAGAAGTGGATGATGTGTTAGATATTAATGCGTGACATTGTTTTTTGTTATATTTTTTTTAAATATATGACATTATATATGGTTTTTTTCATTATAAAAGGTTATATATTTATCAAAATTAGAATTATAGGATGACACAATGTACTAATATCTTAACACAATGTCTTTTAAATAAATCTTAATAAATGGTGTTTGGTGGTGTTTGGAACACAATGAATGACGTTTTCTAGTTTAGGATTGTCATAAGTTTGTCAAAAACACAATTAAAAGATAACATCATGCACTAAAATCCAAACACCATGCACTTCTCACACTTCTCACACAAAAAGTACTTTGAATTTTAACCTAACACTATATATATATAAGGAGAGGATGCATATCATTTGAGAACCAATTGGGTTTGAGAACTAAAAAGAACCATTTTAAGCCACTAGTTTATATATATGGAAACCCCCCCCCCCCCCCATGAATTACAGTGGTCCTCACCTGAAATTAGTGGTTGAGATTTAGTTCTCAAAAGTTCTTAAAACAAAAAATTCTCATTTGAACCTAACCCTATATATATATATATATATATATATATATATATATATATATATATATATATATATATATAGGGGAAGGATCAAATAAAAACAAGATGTTATTGTGAAAACACGAAAACAAATATTAAAACCTTTATAACTTCCTCATACGTTAATAATTTTTTAAAAAATTTGCACCAAAAGTCTTAAAATTATGTCACCTTTAATTCTGGGAAAAAAATTAAACATATAAAATTTCGTGATTTTTTTTATTATTGCACATGTGCAATAATACGTATTAATTATATTACACATGTGCAATATTAACAAAAAACATTAATTTTTTTAATTTTTTTTCAAGAATTAAAGATAACAGAATTATAAGATCTATGGTACAATTTTTTATCAAAAATATTAACGTATGAAAAAGTTATAGAGGTTTTAATATTATTGCACATGTGCAATAATAACTTTTTATTGCACATGTGCAATAATAAAAAAAATTTAAAAAACGTCGATTTTTTTTAATTTTCTCCAGAATTAAAGATAGCAGAATTATAAGATTTATAGTGCAAGTTTTTATAAAAAATTTTAACATATGAAAAAGTTATAAAAGGTTTTAATATTACTGCATATGTGCAATAATAATAAAAATAAATATTGCACAGGTGCAATAATAATTTTTAAAAAAATTTTGTTTTTTTTTATTTTTTCCAGAACTAAAGATAACATAATTTTAAGGATTTTGGTGCAATTTTTTAAAAAAAAATATTAACGTATGAAAAAGTTTTAGAGGTTTTAATATTTGTTTTCGTGTTTTCGCAATAAAAGTTGTTTTCACATGATCCTTACCCTATATATATATATATATATATATATATATATATATATATATATATATATATAGGGAATGGATATAATGAAAACCCCCTTGAGTTGTGCAAACTTTGAAAACTCTATTATAGCTTTAGATCTAGAACATCAATGGTTGAGATTCAAACTTGACTTTTTTCTTTTTGTTTTTGATTTATTTAAATTGAATAAAAGGGAAAAAGGGTAAGATAGTAATCTTACCTACCATTTCTCTCTCCACCTTTTTCAACTTCCAATATAAAGATTGTCTTTCTCTCTCCAACTTTTTCAACTCCCAAGATATCAAAAATGACACAAACCTCTTTCCCTCTCAAATTTTTTCAACTTGCAAGACATTAATTATTACTATATTTCCAACTTTTTTAATTTCAAACTTTTTAGTTTTCAAAAATACAAATTATACATATTTAAAACAAAGTATTAGTGCTATTAAACATTATGCTCATAACATTATACATATGTAAATTATGTAGACATATATACAAAAAAATTAACAAATATTTTTATTATCGTGTAAGTAAAATTACAACAACAATAAAAAAATAATCAAAGAAAATTTAACAACCTAACAAAAATATTTTGTATAAAAGCTAATTGTTTTTTAGTTCTTGATAATCATTTTTATCTTTGACATAAAATCTCGTAACCTACGAAGAAAACAAGTGCATCAGTTCATATACGTAAACATCACAGCATGTTACATATGTAAATTCAAGTAATTTACATATGTAAACTGAAAAAAATAATCAGTTCATATACGTAAACATCACAATATGTTACATATGTAAATTCAAGTATTTTACTTATGTAAATCCAAGTAATTTACATAGGTAGATTTTCATCTAAATTTACGTATGTAGCACAAATCATTTACATATGTTAATTTAATAATAAATGGAGATTTAACATGTGTAAAAAAAAGTATTAGTGCTATTAAACATTATGCTCATAAAATTATACATATGTAATTTAACTAGACATGTATACTAAAAAAATAACAAATATATTTTTATTAACATATAAGTAACCATTACAACAACATTTAAAAAATAATAAATATAACAACATAACAAATATATATATATAACAAACTAACAAAAATATATAAAAACTAATTTTTCTTTAGTTCTTAATAATCATCTTCATATTTGACACAAAATTTCTTAACTTACGAAGAAAACAAGTTTATCAGTTCATATACGTAAACATCACAGTATGTTACATATGTAAATTCAAGTAATTTACATATGCAAATTCTAGTAATTTACATATGTAATTCAAGTAATTTACATATGTAAATTCAAGAAAAAAGTTAATCAGTTTATATACGTAAACATCACAACATGTTACATATGTAAATTCAAGTAACTTACATATGTAAATCCAAGTAAATTACATATGTAAAGCAAGTTACATATCTACATTTAAATATATAATGAGATGTAACATTAAACAAACGTAAATTTACATATGTAACGCAAGTTTACATATGCAAATTTAAATATGCAATGAGATATAACATGTTACAAACTAGACTTAACACTAATCGATAAAGAAAAAACTGTTAAGATGCACATATATAATGGAGACAGATATACCAAAAAAATAACAAATATATTATATGAACTTTTAAGTAAGCATCGCAATAACATTTAAAAAATAACAAAAAAATATAACAACCTAACAAAAATATGTAAGAGCTAACTGCTCTTGAGTTGTTAATGATCATCTTCATCTTTGACAAAATATCTATAACCTACGAAGAAAACAAGTTCACGAGTTCATATACGTAAACATCACAACATGTTACATATGTAAATTTAAGTAATTTACATATGTAAATTCAATTAATTTACATATGTAAATTCAATTAATTTACATATGTAAATTCAATAATAAAAAAAGCTAATCAGTTCATATACATAAACATCACAAACATGTAACATATGTAAATTCAAGTAATTTACATATGTACATCCAAGTAATTTACATACGTAGATTTTCGTCTAATTTACGTATGTAGCACAAGTAATTTACATATGTAAATTTAATAATATATGGAGATTTAACATGTGTAAAAGAAATATTCGTGTTATTAAACATTATGCCCACAACATTATACATATGTAAATTATCTAGACGGATATACTAAAAAAGTAACAAATATATTTTATTAACTTATAAGTAACCATACAATAACATTTAAAATATAATAAAAATATATGACAACATAAGAAAATATATAAAAGCTAACAAAAATATATAAAAACTAATTGTTCTTGAGTTCTTGATAAGCTTCTTTATCTTTGACACAAAATCTAATGACTTAGGAAGAAAACAAGTTCATCATTTCATGTACGTAAAATATCACTGAATAAAACATATGTAAGTACATATAAAACTGTTGGGTGGAAAAAACATTCAGAAAAAGGAAGGTTAAAAAGAAAAAACTCCTAACATACCTTCATAAGTTTGTCCATTATTGATATTAAAATCATTGGATGATTCCATACAATGAAAATGGTCTTCCAAATTGTGAGGAAACTGATGTTCAGGAGATGACATTAAATTCGGAGGTTGCATTTTTCGAATTTTTAAGGTTTATTGAAGTGCATTAATGGAGTTAATGGGTGTTCTTGATATGAAGAAGAAGAATTAAAGAAGGATAAGGGTAAATGAAAAATAAAGAAAAGAAAAAGATGGAAGGGGGTTATCTAGGAAGAAAAGATGATGGGATGGGACATTGAAAATACAAAAAGCATAATTGATGAAAGAAAGATGAAAATACAATCTTACCCTTTTGCTAAAGACAAATTAGAGTGAGGTGGATAAGCTAACAACCCTTGGATGAGTTTTCAAAGATTTCACAACTCAAGTGGGTTTTCACTCTATACTTTCCCTATATATATATATATATATATATATATATATATATATATATATATATATATATATATATATATATATATATATATAGGGGATGGTTATTGTGAAAACCACTCCGAGTTGAGAAAACTTTGAAAACTCTTCAAAAGCGAGGTCAAAAAGTTTTTTTTTCCCTTCAAATTTTTATGGTGATTCTTTACGTTATAGGCTATCCATAGATGGAAAAAAAATCAAAAAAACGCCTAGGGGATTTTTTTTTTAAATGTAACAAGTTTTGTTGTTACATATGTAACAAACATATGTACAGAGTGTTACATATGTAACAAGACCGTTTTTTTGAGATTTTTTAAAAAAATATCCCCGAGGCTTTTTTTTATTTCTATCTATGGATAGCATATAACGTAAAGAATCACCATAAAAAATGAAAGGACAAAAAAACTTTTTGACCCCATTTTTGAAGAGTTTTCAAAGTTTTCTCAACTCGGAAGAGTTTTCATTTTACCCTTCCTCTATATATATATATATATATATATATATATATATATATATATATATATATTTTAATGGCATTGAACTTCAACCAGGCCACTCGGGGGTGAACACTTGGCATAACCGTGTTACCCACGACACGCTGCGAGCACAGACCGTGCGAGTAACCTATGCCATCAGTCGAGCATATTCCTGGAAAAATCTATATCCGCGAACAACTGAGTGATAAAATTAGTGGGCTCAACGATCAAACTAGGGGCGTTAATTAGCGGAGCCGCTCGTGAGCTACTCGAGATCGACTCGATAAAAAGCTCGAAACAAGCCTAGCCGAGCTCAAGTTTTGAAATAAGACTCGTTTAGTAAACGATCTCGAGCCGGCTCACGAGCCTTAACGAACCTTTTATTTATATAATTTTTATTTATTTTGTTAAATATATTTAAAAAAATAATGATTATTATATATAAAATTTTGATAAAATGAGTAAATAATATGTATTATTTTCTATATAAAAAAGTATAGTTATAAATATATTACAAATTAATAATAAAAAATATAAAAAATAATAATTAATAATAAACGAGCCGAGCTCGAGCTTAAATAATTATCCATAAGCCGAGCTCGAGCTTTAGAAATAAAGCTCGAATCGAGTCGAGCTCGAGTTATATTAAATTTAAACGAGCCGAGCTCGAGCCAAGACGAGCTCGTGCTTGGCTAGGCTAGGCTCGGCTCGACTAGGCTCGGCTCGGCTCGTTTACAACTCTAGATCGAATAGTGACATCTCAGTCAACTAGTCACCTATCATCAGCAATACCATTAGGACAAGTCCTAATTGATTAAATAAATATCTATAATAGATAAGAAAAACATAAAACAACACCATAAGTAGCATAAGGGCATGAGGTATACCTCATGTTAACTTAACATGTTAACATGCCACATAGGCGCCACGTCACCTTTAACACCACATTGAAAAGTTTAACATGGGTGGGGGATACTCCATGTGGTGTTAAACTTATTTTATTTTATTTTTTTTCTTTTTACTTTCCAATTATTTTAATGACTACAAATCGGTTTATTTTTATTTTTTTTGGTTTTTTGTATCGCCTTCGAATAATTAAAAAAAATTTAAAGAAGATGCTTAAATGATTAAAAAAAAACACTACAAATAGATTTCTTAAAAAACATAAAAACTACATATATTCCAAAAACAAACATAAAAACAACAAATACTTCATTTAAATAAAAAAAACTACTCGTCGTCACGTAACTCCGCCATTTCTATATCATCGTCTTGATCTAGAAGTGGTGTTTGCGGGTGCGATGGAACGGAAGTGAAATTCGGTGAGAAAACGGGTTGCGATTGGAATGGAGATGAGAAGCCTTGAGGTGGTGGGTTTTGCCCCCATTGAGCGTAATTGGTAAACGAGGGATTGGGGTTGTAGACGTTTGAGGGTTGTTGACCCAAAAACAACGGGTTAGGTTGGCCCCCCCACATCGGCATATGCCACGGGTTAAGGTTCGGGTTGTTGGGAGGGGTGTTGCTAGAGGAATCTTGATTTTGTTGGTTTGGATTCATGGTGTTTTTTTTTTAAAAATGTTAAAGAAAGAAGGAGTAGAACAGAGAGAAAGGTGTAAAAAATATAAATAAAGTGGGGTTTATATAGGTGAAAAGGTTAAAAAATTGGTTGAATTAAATTTTTTTTTAATCGATGCCAACGGTCAAAAAAGAGACCGTTCAACGGCTCTTTTTCTCTTTTCAACGGCGCCGAGATTATGACGCCCCTCTATAGCGCCGCACGTTAACGCCAAGGGGGGCGGTGTTGGCGCGGTTTAGCGCCGCCAAACTCATCCATGACGCCAGTTAACGGGGAGTATACCGTGTGCTCTAAAGCATATGGACGATAAGGCTAGAATCCCGGTACTTGAAAATTAATTAAATGATGTGAAATTTTAAGATACTAAATTTAGTTGTAGCAAACTAATATATTTTTCGTGATAAGGGATTAAAAATGGCCACAAATATTGGTTGGATGTGAATTTTATATCTTTATTAGTCTCTATCGCGGTGGAAAATATGGTGTTTGTGTCATGAGTGATATCTATGGGAAATTATGACTCGTCTCACAAACATCCGTTGACTGACTTGGCACTTAAATGATTAGAAATTTAAGGGCACTAAAAAATATAGTTGTAGCAAACTAATATAGTTTTCGTTCAATATAGTTTTCGTTCAAAATCATTAAAAACTAGATTTTGTAATCCGTTCTTTGTAGCAGGGAATTTAGGGGTGTGCAAGAATTTGAAAAAACCAACTCGAAACCAAAAAAACCGAAAAAACCAAATAAAAAAAACCGAATCCAAATAGAAACCGATGGTTTGGATTGAACTTTTCTAAAATCCGAAATTTTGGATCGGTTTCGGTTTTAGCTAGAAAGAAAATCCGAAAAAACCGAACCGATCCGTTTAATTATTGAAGGCTTTCAAATATTAATTTTAAACTTATATTTATAGTCACTAGGACCTTTGTGTCTTTGACATTAGATCATTATGCAACTCTAATTTTTGTTTGAATGTCGTTTGAGAGTTTGAGATTAGATCGTTAAGCATTTGTTTGATTTTGGATCGTTATGCAACATTATGGTTCCTTGATTCTTTGAGATTAGATCGTTAAAGATTTGTTTGAATGTATTTGTTTGAGATTGGATCATTTTGCAACGTTATGGATTTTAAAGTTTTCTTTGAATGCTATTAGTAGTCAATTAATCTATAACTAAAAAAATAAGTATACCCAAATTTAATACTATTAAAAAAAATTCATATGGATTTGAATCCGAAAAAACCAAATCCAAACCGTAGAAAACCGAAAACCAAAATCCGTGAAACCGAAAAAAACGAATCCGAATGGATTTGAAAATTGTAGAAACCGAAGTTCAGTTTGAATTCGGTTTTAGCCAAAATCCGATCCAAACCGATCCATGCACACCCCTAGCAGGGATATTACGGGGACAAACTATAGCATTGTAATAGTGTTACGTAAACAAAACAAGAATAGAAAACCCGTGTAACGACGTAAACGCTTAAAGAATCGAGCCTACGACGTGAAAATTATACCACACGATTGTACCTATTATACCACCCATTTCTATGTTATGTTCGTTGAGATTGGAAACAAAAAAAAAAATAAAAACTAAAAATCAATACCAATTCTTTTGCTAAACTCACATGACAATACTTATCAGACCACGAAATAATGTGTAAACTTTGCTAAACAGCCCACGAAAATAAAAACTAAATGTGACACCCGAGAATTTCAAGGTTAACTTCCGTTAGACAAATCCGTTAGTTACGATTATAAGTGTTAACTTAGTAACTAATGCTTAACTAGGCCGAATACGTCCACGACCTTTGGTTGATCACTGAACCCGTCCATATGTGTTATGTGTTCATCATTGATTGTCTTTATGTGCAATGTGATTTAAATACATGACTTATTATTGTGAATAGCAAGATTCCGATCGTCAAGGTGCGATGGAACTCAAGGCGTGGACCTGAATATACTTGGGAGCGAGAGGATCAAATGAAGAAAAAGTATCCTCACTTGTTTGAGCAAACGTCCACAGAAACTCAAGGTATGATTTAATTTTGGGGACCAAAATTTCCTTAACGGGAGGAGGATGTGACAACCCTAAAACTTTTTGCTTTCTTTTCCCAGCGACGACAGCAACGACGACAGCTGATGCTGCGAACGCTACGGCACTAGAATAATTTATGTGTTTTCTATGTGTTTCTTTATAAAGTATGCTCAAACCTTCATGAAAACTTGTATGCTTCTGAGATAGTGCTTAGGGATGCTAGATCTACCTTAAAGTCAGCAACTTTACGTTTAAAAACAAACCATGATGATGATTTATGCAATTTTGGTCATTTTAGGGTTTAGAAGTGTTTTTAGAGATTTGATGATTAAAATGCATGTTAAACATGATAAAGCTGCTTGATTTATGTTGGTAAATGCCTATGAATGCTTGATAATGAATTGCATGTAAGATCAGAAGCTGTTAGGTTGATTTTTAGGCAAATCCGTGTGTTTTTCGCGACCAGCGAAACTGTCTGTTCTCTGGGCGAAACTAAGTAGCGAAATTATATCTCCTTCCAGCGACACTGACCAGCGAAACTATAGTGTCGCCGGGTAACCTGACCAGACCAGCTCGAACGAAACTACCGAGCGAAATACCTGAACGAAAGTTCAAACCAGTTTCCCTGCGAAACTAGGCTAGCGAAACTGCGTCAGCAGTTTCGGGCGAAACTAGCCTAGCGAAACTGTGTTACCGGGCATTGCCTAGCGAAAGTGCTGTCCGTGCACCTAGCGAAACTGCCTAGCGAAACTATGCTAGCGAAACTAAGACCTGACCTAAAAACCAAACTTGTGAAATTTGCTTAAGTGTTATGCCATGATGAAATATGTTTGATATCTGATTCATATGAACCCTTGTTTATGATCAACCATTGGTGTCGTGTGTCGGTATGTCGAGTCATAGTTGCAACGTGCTATGTTATGGGCCATAGTGACGTTAAGTAAAGATTAGACACGAAACTAATACTTAAGACCTAAACGTGTTCTAGGTCTTCGTTAAACAACAATATTTGGATTACTTGAAGTGTAGCAGTGCAACCAAAGGTGAGTGTCACTAACCCGTTTACCGTGAGTCCGTTTGGGCCACACCGAATAACTTAACGAAAAACAATGCTGAATAAACTCGAGAGTGCTAGGCACCTCACTGATAAACAAGAGAACTCGGGATGCTCGGCACCCACTTGATGAACTGAAGTGTTTTATGGGAAACACTTGTGGACTACAAACAAACTATTTTTCTGAAACAAAACTGAAAACGTTTTAATATGGCTAGTGTAGGTTAAAGTCTGAACCACATGATATCACATGTTTTCTAAGGATGCCTTATAACTTAAAAGTCCTCAACTTAAATTGTGCCATTAATTTGTGAAAGCGAGGGGATGTTGGGTAGATCTACTGGAGTTTGACAAACTCCGCCCCGTGGCACGGGGAGTGCACGGAGGAACAATATCAGCCTATTTGACCGTGGTCCCGGGGAGGACACGGGGGAGGCAAAAACCGCGATGACTAGGTCCGCACCGTACGGGATGGCTTGGCCCCCACAAAATAAGTCAGCTTTGGTACAAACTTCCTTAGCGCATGGAACAACGGATTAGCTACCCGCGATATCGGTTGAGTCCTTTAACTTTACGAAACTAGTACATGCCCGATGACGTAGGTCACGGAAACTTCATTTATAAACAAAGAAATAATTATGAGCATTGCTTTTCACAAACAAATATTTTGTAAGTACATCTTGACACGAACTACGATTATGAGACCGGGCCAATGCATGACAAGCCCACTGTGAACTCACCAACCGTTAGGTTGACACTTGCGTGGTTTAAACTTTTGCAGATCGCTAAGGAGTATCCGCTGGAGGTTGGCATGGCACTTGAAGACCTTTGTTTTTTTTGCTTAAACTAAACTTGGGAATTTTAAAACAATGTCTGTGTAAGGCACGTGGTTAGTGCTAAGATAATATTTTTCCGCTGCGTTGTAATTGAGACTTTATTTATATCTTGTGTTTGGACTAACCCTGATTCGTTTAGTATTTGTAACTATGGTTGTGGATCCTGGTCTAGTCGCGCCCCTTAACGGTATAAACTCCGTTAGTGGTATTTTGGGGGTGTGACACTAAAAATCAATACCAATTATTTTACACCACCCCGCCATCCATTACCACACCATTGTAGCAAAAAGGCATCCAGTAAAAAGATGGGTAACCGTCTCCTCCCCGTTGTTGCAAATCCGGCAAACCATAGATGTGGTCTGGATGTTCCTTTTTGAAAGAGAGTTAAAGGTGGCGATGCGATTGTGTTGAGCTCTCCAAGAAAATTTATTAATTTTAGAAGGGATGATATTAGATCACTGGAGAATGAACCTTTGTGGCACCAAATTCCTCTTGCAGATGAGCATTCGATCAGCTTTGACGGAGAAATCCGTCGCCACCTCTCCGATCCATGACCAACCCCCATTCGCTTCAGTCATCCAAGTTTGCATGCCCATGTTTGGTCTCCAACTCCCCATTAACAACATTGATAGCCTTCCAAACACCAGGGATCAATCGAAAACCTACAAGGGAAAAAGGAATATCTCCCATGCACATAACGAACAATGAATAACGTTCCTCCAAAGTCCGTTTTCCTTCGTTTTGTACCGCCATAACCATTTGCATGAGAGACTTCGATTGAAATGGTAAAGTTTAGAAATCCACAAGCCCCCCCCTCGTTTTAGGAAGACATACAAGTCTCTTTTCACCCAATGGATTCTTCTTTTGTCACACGTTCTCCCCCAAGGGCGTAGCTTCGAAGGGAATCGGGGGAGGGGGGGGGGGGGGGGCGCCCCTTCGGTTTTTTCGTCCATAAGTACCTACTTTCGTGATTTTATGTATAAAATTTATTTGTATTGAGTAGGAACCGGCGGTTCAGAACCGGTTTGGGGTTTCCAGACGAGAATTGGTTTTAAATCGGTTAACTGATAACCGCTTTTTAGTAGGTTATGAACCGGTTAATCGGTTTCTAATGTTATAAAAAATTTTGAACCGTTATTACGGCTACATACCCCTTTCTAGTTGTTGGAAACACTACAAAAGAATGTCATTTAGTGGCACACAAAAAGTGCCACTAAAGGCTAAAAAAGTGCGACTAAAACCTTTTTAGGATGTGTGACACAAAAAATAAGTGCCACTATAAGTAGTGACACTAAAGCCTTTTAGTGGCATTTTTTCAATGTGCCATACAAACGTTTTAGACTTTAGTGGCAAACATATTATGCCACTAAAAGGTTATCCTACTTATATATCTATTGTAGCTTTAGTAGCACTTATTTTATGCCACCACTAAAGGATTATTATAGTCACACACATATATATATATATATACATATATATATATATACTATTTTTAATGACACATTGCAACAAAAATCACATTATTTACAATACAAAATTTAAAATAAAAGTTCGATAAGATGATTAAATTATAAATGTAAATCCAAAATGTTTACACAAGTAATTTAAACATTCATACATCATATCATTCAATTTCTAAACGTTTACAACAATAGTTTAAACATTCAAGATATAGTTATCTTGTCATTATCAACAATCTAAATATAGCTTCAAAACTTCTTATTACATCCACCCTGTTATCATCAACCATATAAACAAGCATTAGTACAAATTAAAAATTAACTCCTATAATTATATAAGCATTTACGAATGGTTTAAGATAAAACAAACGGGTCGATTGGTGATATTATGGTGGGATAAAACAAACCGACTTGCTTTATATCTAATTTTATCAAATGTTTTGTCGATATATGTCAAATATATTAATAATAACAGTTTGAAGTTGAAGCAGGTTCATTCAGACGTTAGCTTGTTTGTGAATTGTGGCTCATAGCTTTGCTTCTTTTGCATCTCAAAAGTTTGGTTGGTCCAGTAGTAAGTCTTGTCAAGAGCTCCATATAACTACTTAATTGTAAATGACTAGTTGGACATGCTTGGCATAGGTAAGTACAATCAAACAAAGAAATAGAAGAATGTTTAACAACCTCAATCAACAAATTTTATAAATATACAATACAAATTGAAGTTGAATAGGGAAGTTTTTTGTTCTTATAAAGTGACCACACATTTGTTTGTCATTGACAATTTTGGTCCCTGTCTTTTTGTACGTGTCACCTTCTCTTACTGTCCACCTCATAGAGAGAGGCATCTTTGTGTGGGCGTTTTCTAATTGGTTGGCAAGGACGGTTTGTCTTTCTCTATCACATTATATGAAGACTTTACTCTCTCTCTCTCTCAACATTTGTCTGCTTAAATTTCAAGAACAATGTTGCTCTCTCTCTCTCTTCAATATCTCACACTTTCCTTCTCCTTAACCAAAGCATCGCTACATCGTCTTTCTTGACGGAAACCGGCGGCACATGTGTCTTTCTCCGTCCGTCGCTCCGATTTCGGCGTAGGCAGGCCGTCGCAGACGGCTTACCCGTCGGACGTAGATGCGACGCCTCGCTGTGGCGACGGCAAGTGGCGGAGGTGTCTTTCTTCGGTTTGATGTGAGAAACGATGATGCTTTTAACAGTGGGACGGTTTCCGGATTGTTCTGATCTAGGGTTTGCTATGTCCTTTGCGAAACCGCCGGCGTGATGGCTGTCGATTTCTACGGCTTTGTCGGCTGATGGCTGCCGGTGTGTGCGGCGCGGAGTTGTTCTTTGATGTGTCGATGTCTTTTGCCGTTGCTTAGTCGATTCACTTGGGGGATTCTTTACCAGATCTATGGTATGGTTGGTTTGGTGGTGCCGCCGTTGTTGCCGTACGCTGTGACGGTAGCCGGTTTGGTACTCGCCGTCGGATACGTACCGAAGGCAAATTTTATGTCTTCACACTTTTACCACTGTCCAAGCCGCGTGTATTGTTCTTATTGATTTGACGATTTATTGCCGGATTATTTGTGTAACGTTGGCCGGTTGATCTGTTGTC
>JBCNJP010005393.1:0-23000 GCA_039602395.1 Deinandra increscens subsp. villosa
AGGTTCTATCGTTTAAGATAAATTCTTTGGTTATGGAAATGATTCTGATTTTTATGATTCTCTAAAATGTTTTCCAAAATTCCAAAAACCAAAGAAACCTAAACATGTGTTTTCAAAAGTTTATGATGAATGTTTGACTGATCAGTTTGGAAAACCAATTTCCATCAATCCAACTAGTAAAAGACTTTGTTATGTTTGTCGTAAGAAGGGTCATTATGCAAATAATTGTCCCATGACAACTAACAATTCATCATCAAATGCCAAACATACAATGTATGTTGATCTTGATGGCATTATTTTTAGTGAACCAATACCCAACACTAATTTTTCCTGGAAAAAGAGGATTACCTCGGAAAAGTTGGGTAGTAGTTCTGATTGTCATTCATCCGTTGACAATGGTTCACTAGAAATCATAAAACCAAAACCGGAATGGAGACCGAAGTTGTCTCTACGGCCAACACAGATTTTGTTGAAGACACTGGCCGACCTACCATCGTTGTGGATAAGGGTCGGGGTTTTAAGAACTTATTGTTTTCCAGTGTTTGCAGGTATTTCAAGAAGACCTATAAGTAATCGAGAGATTGCTGATAGTGAGATACTTGTCGGTTTTAAGTTACAATGCATCGTTCCACTACTAGAAATAACCCCTTCCTTGACGCGCGAACAATGACACTCAGAAATTTATGACGCGCAAAAGCAAGCGTCATAAAAAAACTGTTGTATTTAACAAAATTTAACAAAATTCTATGGGTAGATGACGCGCATTTTTGCGCGTCATGAAGTTTGTGTCATATAATGAAAAAAAACACAGAGGACCAAAAATTAGGATACGTCAAGAATTAAAAAAATATGTGTCGTTCTATATTTTTTCCCGCCAAAATTTTTTGTCCCCAAATACATCCCGCTCATAACTTAGGGTTTATTTCTTTTCCCCAAATCTCACCCGCTGCCCATTTTACGCTCATACTCCCGCCGAACACGCTGCCCACGAAAAAGCCATAATTTTCACGTTAGTGTGCAGAATCGACGGTCCGACGACCTATCTCCGGTGGCCGTGTGCAGATTGGTCTTCTCCCACGCTTCTGTGTTCAGCACTAATTTTCATCTCCCTCTGCTCTATCTCCTCTGAAAAAAGCCTAATTTTCATCTTCTGCTTTTCATCTTCGAAGCCCTAATTTTCATCTCCCACTTCTGCTCTATCTTCGGAGACGGTCAGACCCTATAACTCATGGACTTTCTCTGCTTACGGAGTACACCTGATTGTTGTTGGATTATACAACTTCAACTTGTTTTGCTTTCTTATTTTCTCATAAACTTGGGACTTTCTCTGCGTGTCCACAAGACCGACCTGATTGCTAGGTATTTGAGGTTCTGCTTTATTTTTGCATGACTCATCAAGGATGATTAAATCTCAAATAAAAGTTACTTCCATATGATAAACAAGATGATTTGCTAGTATTTCTAGTAGAGTGGACGCCGAGTTATCAGTGCATGATAATATTAACTTAAGCCCATATCTGAAAAACGATAAAAATGATTGGTGCATGCTGAAATAAACATAAATGTTGTATTTGCAATTATCTTGGTTTGCATGCTGATTAAGACCGAAATTGAAATGTGCTAGATGCGTTATGTCTAATATGATCTTGCGTCGTGATCTTTCTCGCAAAAGACAAAAATAGTGTTTGTTTCTGTATTGCATTTACATTTCATTTCAGAAAATATCAAAAAGATTTTTGGTGTGTTTTAGTATAAAATTTCATAAAAGCCAAAAGATTTTACTTCTTATTTGTTTTTGATTGATCGACACAAGATATGAAAAACATTTTCAAAAATATATCTTGGATTCTCAAAGAGAAGTTTTGCGCCAGGATTATTTATGTTGGCCAAGTACTCAAAGGAAAAGAGTTGATCAAAACTCCAAGTCTTCTGAAGCTATTGATAAGGAAGAAAGAAACTGTGCATCGTCAATATTCCAGATCAAGCTATCATCAAGTTGAGGGGGAGTTTGTTCGACATATATGTTTAGCTGGTGAACAGATACTACACATGACGAGGGGGCGTTTTGATACCTAATATGTGCGTCATGTGAAGTATCTGAACGAGACGATGTGAAGATCAAAGACAAGTTCATGCTGCTTGCCGAACCAGGTCCGAACCTGGAGTTCGGACCGGCCGAACCTGGAGTTCGGACAGGGTTCGGCCCAGACGTATATATTTATAGGAACTTTGTCTTGTAATCAGCAACGGTGAGAGACGAGCTGAGAGAGACCAGATCTTAACTATGTGTTTTTAGAGTGTTTCTCTGTTTGAGCTGATTAGAGAGTTTGTAATTGAATCTTTGTTGATTTCAATAAAACAAACTTTATTTACATCTCGTTTTCATCTCGTTCTTACTCTACGATCAAGAAGACCTCTAGTCAGATCCGTCTTACGGTTTTTCAATCCCTTTGTCAGATTATTAAACTTGTAAGCCCAGAAAGAAAGACATTTCTCCCATAGAACTCATCTCAAACCTAGTCTGAATTAACTTCTTGAAATCCTTCGAAAGTTGTTCGTTTGAGCTCCCATAAATAATCATCAACGTATATTTGTAGTAAGAGCAAATCCTCCCCCGTTTTCTAACAGAACAAAGTGCAGTCTACTAACCCACGCTTAAACCCGTTTTCTAGTAAATAAGTGGACAAGGTCTCATACCAAGCTCGAGGAGCCTAATGAGGACCATAAAGTTCTTTGTCCAACTTATATACCCTCTTCGGATAATCAGGATCGTAAAATCCCGGAGCTTATTTTACATAGACTTCTTCCTTCACTTTGCCATACAGAAATGCACTCTTCACATCCATCTGGAAGACTTTAAAACCACGATGTGCCGCATAAGCCAAGAAAATTCTAATTGCTTCGATTCTTGCAACAGGCGCGTACACTTCGTTAAAGTCGATAAATTCCTCTTGAGAAAACCCTTGAACAACCAAATGGGATTTGTTTTGTACTATAACTCCTCGATCATCTTGTTTGCACTTATATACCCAATGGGTTCCACATGGTTCTTTACTATTAGCAGGTAAATCAACAAGGTGCCACACTCCAAGTTCTTGTAACAATTCTTCTTGCATTGCCTCCACCCACGAACCATCTGTAAAGCTTGTTTAACGTCAGCTGGCTCGATCTGGGATAGGAAACATGAATGAAACACCTCATCTTAAATACCATATTCCCTGATTGTAAGAAGAGCACTATTCTCAATTTGATGTCTTGTTCTCACTCCTTCACTTAAATCACCGATAATATTATCTTGTGGATGATAGGTGTTTATCCGGAGCGTTTGATGCAGAGGGACAATGACCGTTTCAGCTAAGTTAGGAACATGATCTTCCTCAACAACCACATTTTCAATTGAATTAGTGTCAGATTGTGCAGGTTGTACATTATCTACCGTAACCTCACTCATACCACTTGTGGTAGATTCAACTTGTCGTTCAGCTTGTTCTACAGGAATCTCAATCTGATCAGACACAGCTTCATGAAACTCGTTGTCATCATCGGAAGATAAATCATCAACAATAGTTGTGGAGTCAATTGTTGTTTCTGTCAAATTATGTTAGAGCATGTTTGTATTCTAGTGCTAGGTCTTTGTAATTAAGTGTTTTGTAAAAACTAGTCTCAGCGTACCACTGGCGGACCAGATGGTACGCACGACCCATCTGGTACGTTGGTTAGTTGGTACGCTGGATAGTTTAGTATAAATTGTTTAGTTCGTTTAGAGAGTGAAAGTTTCTGAGAGTTAGTGTTTAAACTGTGTGTTTCTCAAGGTGTAATCTCTCTGTAACCTCTCTCTTATACGAGCTAGTGAATCAATCGAAGAATCGTTATTTACTCAATTTGTACCGAATCCGATAGCAATCATGTCTTAGCAAGATCGTATACGTGATTTACAAGTGGTATCAGAGTAGGTTTGCTCATGATTTCTGGTCGGTTTTGGTTTGTTAGAGAGAGAAATAAACTTTTGGTAAGAAATTCATGAATTCTCATCTATTTTACGTGCATACAATACATGTTTTACGTTCAAAATGATATGTGAGTGGTCCCTGTGAATTTCAGCAACCCTTTGGCCACGTATTTTTATAATGTATGTGGCTAAAACACGAATATACGTGACCATAAAATACCAAAGGCCACGTTAACCAAACACATGTGGCCGTTGGGATCCTTTGGCCACGCTTTTTTGAAGAATTGTTTGATTACAACAACAAATATTAGTACCCTTTAGCCACGCTTATAGGTGGCTTCAGCCACTGATATTGTAACGTGGCCGTAGGGTACATATGGTCACGGCACCTATAGTGTCGGTTGGAATGGAAGAAAAAAAACGTGATAAAACACCTTTTGTTACGGTTTTTTTCCGTGGCCAAAGGTTAGTTTTGACGTAGTGCGGGGTTTCGTCTTGTAAACTACAAGATCCCTCCACCCGGATCCCCGATCATTATCTGTTACACTAAGATTGTTTGCAGGAAATACAAAAAGAGCAATCGACAGGGTTCCGACTGATGTATGGGGAAGACAACAAATTGGAGTTATTTATGGGGAAATCACATGAGAAGTTGCGTTGTTATCAAATCAGGAGCTAACGAGTCACCTTCGTAATTATTCCAAGGGATGACGTTGAGTTTGAATTTTTACAGTCGTCTTCTTGGTCGACAACTGTTAAAATTCAGGGGCAATTGTTAGGGCTGATAATCCGGGATCCTGGCCGGAAGCTCAAATGGTTCAATATCCTTACGCAAGTTCAGGATACTGGCAGGTTCGAGCATCCTGAATTACAGTTATCAACTAACCCGTTTGTTTTTCCCATGTGTCTTATTAATTGCAGGGTCAAAGAAACGTGTAGACAAGCCTAAAGACTCGGATAAATGATATAGAACGTGGACTAAGTGGTCCACAACGTTCATATTGGCTTAGTTGGGAGAATCCCTAAAATATAGGACAGTTGGTTATATTATTTCAGGATGCTCGCCAGAAGCTCAAAGGATCCTGAACTACAGTTATCGATTAACCGTTACAATTGCCCACGTGTCTTAATTGATTACAGGTATTAAGGGACGTGTAAATGATGGCTAAAGACTCGCTCAAGGCTTTATGGGACGTGTTGTAACTGACTCCAACGTTCACAAAGACTTGAAGACTCAATCCCTAGTTTTTAGCCTAGTTAGTTAATGTATTTTTTACTATTTAAACGAGCTCTAGGTCATTCATTCAGGGGGACACACACAACACACGATACTCGCTATCAAAACTCTCTGTAACACTTAGAATACGAGCTCATTTCATCTGTACTAAATACTTTCATCATATAAAAGTTTTAGGAGGCAGGTACTTTGAACCGGATCCCGAGGTTTTTTGCTAGGCTCCTTAAGGATACTCAAGGATTCCTGGATTTTCCCTCGTTACATCCTCGTGTCAATCTCCAAATTTACATTTCCATCTTTATTTACGTCAAACATGCTACCTTACTTACAAAGTTTGATCAACTAATTGCTTAGGCAGTTTTTGACCAAAACAATCACTACTTTCCATACCCGTCACATCTTCCACCACACCATCAACTAACTCGGGTGGTGGATCCTTTTTGTATTCCCTCCCACTTCTCAAAGCACTTACTTGATTAATTTGAACATTTCTAGTCTGCCACTTCGGTGGCAAGTTGACCCATTTGAGTGGTCAAAGAATGGATGGCTTTATCACGTACCTCATCTTTCTGAAGCCTTTCGTCATCCATTTGATTCCTCTTGTGCATTTCTTGTTGCATTATCTTGAGGATATCCATTACTTCGTTCCCACTTGCATTTGAAGGCCCTGATGATCCACCTTGCTCATTATTTGGTTGGTATTGCCTTTGGTACTCTTGATTGTTACCTCCTCGGAAATTACCTTGATTTGCATAAGGTTGTCGAGGTGCCATGTTTGATTGATTGGTTCCTTGAAAGTTAGGATTGGCTTGATTCGTCGGGTTACCATACCGAAAATTTGGGTGATTTCTTAACCCCGGATGGTAGGTGTTTGAATTCATGTTGTAATTCCTACCACCCCCGCTTTGTCCTTGAACTTGATTGACCTCTTCAAACTGTTCCAGCAAACTTGGACATTGATTAGTAGCATGGCCCAATTCATTACAACTTGCACATACCTCATATGGTTGAGTTGAAGTTTGAACACCACTATCAGCTACGGCTTGCACATGTTGTCTACCAATGGCGTGCCTTGTTCTCCTGGAAGATTGTGCCTTCCTCTTTGATGTTACCGCCATCTGTTCTAAATATGCCCAATCATCTTGCCCATAATTCGTACCAAACGTGCCATTTGAGATGGACATCAAATCTCTAGCATCCTCGGGCGTCAACCCCTCATGGAATGCATTTAGCAAATCCCATAGATCAATCCCATGGTGCGGGCAGTTCTTCAACATCAAGTTGAATCTCTCAAAGGCCTCATGAAAAAGCTCACCTTGTTGTTGTTGGAAATTTCTCAAGTTCCTTCTAGCATCACTTGTCTTCTGATTTGTGTAGAACTCATCCAAAAACCTTTGTTGCATTTCAGCCCATGTATAAATGGATGCGGATGGCAATGTGTGAAACCATCTCTTGGCCCTATTCTCAAGTGAAAATTGAAAAAACACCAACTTGACTGCGTCGGGCGAAAAACCTTGCCCTCTAATGGTGTTGCATATAGAATCATATGCCTCAAGGTGAAAGTAAGGCTCCTCCGTTGCCAACCCATGAAACTTGGGTAGACTTTGTAATGAATTGGTCCTTACCTCAAATGTTCGACCTTCCCGATTTTGAGGAATTACCACCGGTGATGGGTTGTTTGTTATGATGGGTCTGAAATGTGATTCAGTTCCTCTATCCGCATCACGGTTATGCCTTCTTGGAACTGCAATTGGTACTCCTTGTGGTGGCCCTTGCGGTGGCGGCGGGCCTTGTAGAGGACCTTGAGGTGGAATCTGTGGTGGCACCCTTTGTTGAGGTGCTTGCCTTTGGGCTGGAGGTGGCTGCTGTCTTAGCACAACCGGGGGTCTCATATACCTCTGTTGAAATTGACCGACCGGTGGTCTTTGATAAAATGCAATTTCTTCTTGAGTGAATCCTTGATTCACATTGCCCTCTACTTCGTATTCCTCTTCATAATCTTCGTACCTGCCTTCATAACCATCAACATATCCCTCATATTGTCCCTCCACAAACGGTATACGTGTATGTTGTTGAAATCTTAGTTGACCTTGTTGTTGGGGTCCCGGATTTGTAAAAACTGGTGGATGGTTTGAGGTGGTATGGGTTATAGGTGGGTTTTGCTGAAATAATGGTTGTTGACTTTGTTGGAATGATTGCCCATAAGATGGGTAAAATTGGGCAAAGGATGGAATGCCCGAATAAGATGCAAAACTGGATGGGTTTGATTCAGGCAAACTTGTTGAAGTGGTGGTACTAGATGTGAGTATAGTGGACGGAGAAGGGATTGAAGTAGGTGGTGGTATATATTGATCCAAAGGTGAGACTAATGTGTCCACCGGTTTCTTTCTCGGTTCACTTTGTGTTTCCATTTTCTTGCTTTGTGTACTCGGTGATCCAACAACCTTGTTTTCCCGATGTAAGATTCGGTTCCTCCTGAATGTCCTTTCGATTTCTGGATCGAATAGTAGTGGTGATGACGATTGTGACTTCCTAGTACGCATGCACCTGTGGGTACCTGCACACTAACACAACCCGGCGTAAAACTGACAAATAAACAAACAATTACTACTAAAGGACACACATTGCGCACTTCTCCCCGGCAACGGCACCAAAATTTGACGTGAAGTCGAAGTCTCACGCAAAGATAAACCCAAAAACACTAAATAGATAGCGGTAGGCGGGTGTCGAACATAGGGAGAATGTGGAATGTGTGTTACCTTGTACTTTATAATTAATTAAAATGACTTGATTAAAAAGATCAATCACAGTTTATTTGATGTGTTGATTTGAAAAACTAAAGTAAATTTTAGAAAATTATAAGTTGCGATTAATGAGAAACAAGGTGATCCTCTCAGAGTTCAGGTTTTCATGTAAACAACAGATATCAGTGTTCTTACTGGAAAGAAACACATAGACATGTTTCACGTATATATAATCACGTGTGATAAAAGGGGACTAAGTACTCGGGTTGCTAACGCGAGGTTGTCACCCGATGATCACCCAACAAATGTCAACCCAATTCCCTACCCACTAAATCTCAATTGCCAACGGCACCAAGAATGTATGGTTGAAGAACAAGATCACACAATCGTTAAATGTTTACAAGCAATTGCATAAACACCATAGTAAATTAAAACAACGAGTGTTCGAATCACTATTCCAGAAATACAAGAACACAAAATATCATTGTTTACAATCAAACCTTAAATCCAAGAGGAACACAAGAAAATTAGCCAATCATGCTTTTGATGGATGAAAACTTGTTGAATCAGCAATCCTCTGATGTTTTGTAATGATCTCGATGTTAAGAAGCCTCTAACAATTGATTTCTGCTCTCCAAAATCGTCCCCTAGGGTTCCTGGTTCGTACCCCCTATTCTCTCTGTCAAAAGATAATGAAAAACTCTCCAAATTCGTGTTTTAACCAAAATTGCCGACTGCTGATCTGCTACCAAACCGTAAGCTACGGCTACCAAACCGTAAGCTACGGTTTGGGCGTAAGCTACGGTTTGAAGGGGCTGGGCGACGGTTTGCATTTTTGTGTTGCTGCCTCCACCGTAAGCTACGGTTTAAACTGTAGGCTACGGTTCAGCCGATTCCAAGACTTCAAGTTTTCCATTCTTTTGACACTTCTTGCTCAACCTATTGACCCGGGCCCTCATATGCTTCCGTATTTAACTCCTTTAAGCACCTGTAACCTGCAAACACTCGAGAAACCGCAATCATCCAAAATCATAACAATTACTATTATAACTACCTTAACCACCCGCATTTATCATTATTAACTACTAAAATACGGTGCAACCGTCATCTACCCAAACTTTATATCTAACAATCTCCCCCTTAATTATAGTATAGTTGTAGCACCTTTCTCTGATCTTTATGAACTTTTAAACAACAACATTCAAACATCATCATATGCCAGCGGTCCAATGGACTTTCACATACTAATGTGCCTAAACATTATCGTTCAAAATTTCAATTTTAAAAATCACTTAGTCTGTGTTCCTTCACACCCAACATGCTTCTCATTTCCAAAAATCTGCTCCTATTTAAAGCCTTAGTGAGAACATCTGCACGCTGCTTTTCACTGCATATAAAGTCAACAATCACTTAACCCCTCTCTATGCATTCACGTATGAAGTGGAACCTGAGGTTTATGTGTTTTGAACGCCCGTGAAAGACCGGGTTTCTCATTAGAGCAATTGCTGATTAGTTATCCACCATTAGCTTCACTTTCCCTTGCTCTTTTCCTGTTAGTTCAGAAACCAACCCAGCAAGCCACAATGCCTGACATGCTGCTATTGTGGCCGCCATGAATTCGGCTTCACAACTACTCAAAGCCACCGTCTTTTGCTTCTGAGACTGCCAAGTTACAGCAGCATTATTCAGATAGAAAACATGACCCGATACACTTTTCCCATCATCATTATCCACCATGTGACTGCTGTCACTAAACCTAATCAGACCTGTATTCTCACCAGATTTTTTGTAACATAAACCATAAGAAGTAGTCCCTTTAACATATCTAATGATATGTTTAACAACTTTCATATGAGCTTCCCTGGGTTGTTGCATAAACCGGCTTACATAGCCAACTGCATAGTTTATATCCGGCCTAGACTGAGTGAGGTATCTTAGAGACCCAACAAGCTTTCTATAGAGAGAAGCATCAACTTCAGCTCCCCCTTCATCTCTGCATAGATTCAATCCTGGTTCCATTGGGATTCTTGTTTCATTTCCATTCTCCAAACCTGCCAACTTGACAATTTTCTCAGCATAAGCCTTTTGAGTTATGATAGTACCCATCCTAGTTTAAGTCACTTCAATGCCAAGATAGTACTTAAACAGCCCTAAATCTGTCATCTCAAATTTTTCTTTCATTTTTCTCTTTGACTCCATAATTTCTTCACTACTATTCCCTGTCACCAATAGGTCATCAACATAAACTCCAACTATGAGTTGTGTTTTACCTTTTATTTTTGTGTACACCGCTTGTTCTGTTTTACACCTTGTGAACCCAAGATCCTTAAGCCCTTGTAGAGTTTAACATTCTAGGCCCTGGGAACCTATTTTAGCCCATATAGGGCTTTGTTGAGTTTATACACCAAGTGTTCAGATCCTTCCGTCTCAAAACCATGTGGTTGTTTGACAAACACTGTATCTTACAGCTCACCATTGAGGAAGGCTGCCTTGACATCAAGGTGAAATACCTCCCAACCTTCCATAGCAGCCATGGCAAGTATAACCCTTATAGTTTCCACCCTTGCAACTGGGGCAAATGCTTCATCAAAATCCACTCCTATTTGCTGCACATAACCCTTGGCTACCAGCCTTGCCTTGTGCTTAGTCACATTACCCTGAGCATCTCTTTTAATTTTAAACAGCCACTTTAGGCCTATTGGTTTTACTCCCTTTGGACAGTTGACCAGGTTCCATGTGTTATTTCTCACAATTGCATCAAGCTCTTCCTTCATAGCCTTTTGCCATTGTTTACTACCTTTTGCTTCATCAAAGGTAATGAGTTCATCTTCTTGTGACAGCAGCAGCTCATCCCCTTGTTCTTCCTGCCTACTACTTGACCCAAACCTGGAATCAAGCACATAATCTTTTAAACGTATAGGAGTTTTAGGGACCCTATCAGATTTTCTTACAGTAATTTGCTGATGACTAGAAATAGGCTGATTTGTTGAATCATCATGCTCTTCTAGTTCTGAATCTTCTAACTCATTTTGTGAGTTGTGATGGTCTGATTCATAATCTGAACTTTCCCATTCTACCCCTGGTGTATTAGTTTGAGGGACTTCACTTGATGGTTGATTAGTCCTCCAATCCCATCTCTTGTTTTCCTCAAACACTATATCCCTACTGACCACCACTCTTTCAGCCACTGGATCATACATCCTGCTGGCCTTTGTTCCCTTTTGAACTTCCAAATAAATCATGGGTGTGCTTCTGTCATCCAGTTTCTTCAACCCTGGTTTCACTGTCTTAACATGCCCTATACAACCAAAAATTTTCAAGTGTTGGACTTTAGGCTTCTTTCCTTTCAGTACCTCATAAGGTGTTGTATTCCCTGGTAATGATTTCGTTAGCAATCTATTCAATAAGTAGACTGAATGGGTGACTGCTTCAGCCCATAACTCATGATTTATAGCCTTCCCTTTCATAATGCATCTTGTCATATTCATCACTGACATGTTCCTTCTCTCTACCCCTCCATTTTGTTGCGGGGAATATGGGGCAATTAGCATTCTGTTTATCCCATTTTCAACACAAAACTTGGTGAACTCAGCTGATGTGAACTCCCCTCCTCTGTCTGATCTAAGGGATTTTATCTTTCTTGTGTTTGATAGCCCTTTCTCCTTTAGAAGAATTTGGTTCAGGCCTGCCACCTTTCTCCTTTAGAAGAATCTCTCTCTCTGATCTAAGGGATTTTATCTTCTTACCCAAGGAGCCTTCCACTTCTGTTTTAAACTCTTGGAACATATGGAATGCTTGATCCTTGGAGCTGAGCATATATACCCACATGAATCTGCTGTAGTCATCAACTATTAACATGAAATACCTATTACCCCTTCTTGTGGTTGGGGTAATTGGTCCACACAAGTCAATTGACACCAATTAAAGGGGTGTTTTAGCCTGGAACTGAGTCTCAGCAGGAAAGCTCTTTCTGACCTGCTTGCCTGCCAAACATATCTCACATATTCCTATTTTTTCTTCAAGCACAGGTAGCCCTTCCACCATTTTCTTCTTGGACATGTCTTGTAGATACTGGAAATTGGCATGACCAAATCTCCCATGCCATACCTAACTCTCATCTTCCAAATTGGCATGAAAACACTTAGCTGGGATAGATTTCAGAGTTGCTTTGTACAGCCTATTGTGGGTTCTCCTGATCTTGATCAAGAGGTTTCCATTCCTTTCATACAACCAAAGGAATTGATTCTTCATTATTACTTCACAACCCCCCTCAGTTTCTTGCCCAAGACTCAAAATATTGGTCCTTAAATGAGGTATGTAGTAGACATTTGACAAAACCCTTTGTTGTCCTGACTTTCCTTCTAATACTACAGACCCTTTGCCTTTTATTTGAACATTAGACCCATCCCCAAACTTTACATTTCCACATATTTTAGTATCCAACACAGAGAAATTGACCTTATTACCTGACATATGGTTAGAAGCACCATTGTCAAGGTACCAGATTTCTTCATGTTGGATTTCTTTTTCATATTTGGATGGGAAAAACTTTAGTTCATTGAGATTTACCTCATTCCCTTCAATAGATTCCTAGGAGACCATTAACAGTTGGGGTTCCTCTTCTGATACATCAGCTATATGGGCTTCTTGATCTCTAACTCTTGTCTTGCATTCACTGGCATAATGGCCAAAATGGTCACATTTAAAACACTTTATCTTGGATTTATCTTTCTTGTGTTTGATAGCCCTTTCTCCTTTAGAAGAATTTGGTTCAGGCCTGCCACCATTTCTTCCTTCCTTTGTGAACTTGCCATTCTTGTCCCACTTCTTCTTGTTCCTGGAGTCTTTGTTCTTGGCTTGCCATTGTGAATATGTCAACAGGAGTTGCTCCTATTTTGAAACTGCTGACACCTTCTTTGAATTGGTTCTTTCTTCGAAAGCTTTTAGTCTACCTATGGCCTCTTGAATAACCATATTGTCTAAATCCACAAATTGCTCTATAGAAGCAACAATGTGGATGAATTTTTCGGGTACTGAATCCAAGAACTTCCTCACCAGTGTGCTATCTGTAATCCTTTCTCCTAAATTAGCAGATTTTGTGGCTATTGCAAGGAGTCTTCCTGTATACTCATCCACAGTCTCCGTGTCCTTCATTTGAAGAGAATCAAACTCTGCCTTCAGAGTTTGTAGCCTCGCCTTTTTAACCCTTTCTTGACCCACATATCTGGTTTTAATGGACTCCCAGATTTCTTTGGCCGATTCAAGGTTAGCGACTTGCAGGATAATGTCCTCAGGGAAAGCCTGAAGTAGATAGGCTATAGCGGCACTGTTTTTCCTTGCATTAACAGCCGCTCCTTTCGCCGGTTGTACCGTTTCCCAAAGGGCGTGAACATTGAAGATGGCGTTCAATTTCACGGCCCATACCGAGTAATTCGTGGGAGTAAGAATTGGTACCTGCAATGGGATGGTTGTGAACCCGTTGTTTTTGTTGTTTCGATTTCCACCTCCTCCTCTGTCCGCCATTACTGGTAAGCGAGTTGTGTGAGGTGAATGTCGAGGAGATCTTCTTGGCGAGGAGATTAATCGGTGAATTTTGCACCGTCGGCAAAGAGGATCAGCGATCCCCTTTTGTGACTAAATCGAAGAACCAAAATCGATTCAATTGAGATCAATGATCAATCGAATTGGCTCTGATACCAATTGAAGTAATCAATTGAATCAAACCAAACAAGAACAATAAATTAGATCAGAGAGAGATTCTTATTGAACGATAAACGATTACAACTGATTAAAGAGATTAGCTACCATTTAAACTACCGTTAGCCTCTAACAAACTTATTATAATTACACAAAGACCCCTCCAACTATCTAGAATTATTTATTATCTACCCAAACTTTATATCTAACATGTGGTTCTGTTATTACTCACATTTCTCTTATATTCTCACATTTATTTTTAACAACTGTATGTGCAACATTTGTTTGTTTTTTGAACCATGACTACTTATATATTTGAATTTCTGACTTGAGAAAGAACTATGGAATAGTAGTAAAAAATTAGTAACTATTTAGTTATTTTTTAAAATTTTAAGCTATGCTTTAACTAATTTAAGTAATTGGCTGAATTCAAGTTATGCTTTCTTCTTCGGTCAAACACTTGCGAAATGAAAGATTGGTGAGACGTGGCATGCGGCATGAGTGCGGGACCACCAGCTAGAGGGTGCGGTGGCGGTGAGGCCACATATGCGGCTGTTCACACCCATCTAGTTAGCTAATATGGAAATGATTCAAATAAACTTACAACCTTCTTAATTCTTGTATTCAAAGCTTTAGATTAGTTTAGCCTTAATATTGTTTCTGTTATCATAAGTTAACAATGATCATAAGAAATTCCTACTTATAATTTTATGAAATTTGTAATACAAAGCTGAAATAACATGGGACTTTCAGATTATAAGAAATCCTCTTTGTTAGTGTTTTTAAAGTTAAGTAGAAGTTGGATGTATTTCTGCTTCTAACCTAGGGCTCTTTGGCACCAAACACTGACAACTCAACTGTAGAGAGCACTTAACCCTCTTTGTTATTGTTGGTAGTAGAAGGTAACCGGAAACAGCCTCTTGAAGGGCGTTGCAGCAGAGGAAAAGATTCATACAATAAGAACCACCTGTATATACATATTTATACCTTGTACGCATCATCCAAGGTTGAAAAGAGATAAATCACTAGAAATGTCAACTTGGAAGTAATGAAATGTGCAAATAGTAGGACATACAATAATGAGTCAAATTGTTCATTTATTTTAGAAAACAATTTAGAATCAACTGCTTTTGCTTCAATTGATCATGTCGCTCGACACTATTCTTATTGCTCAAATCATGATGCATAAAGTTACTGCAAAAACATATATAAATAATAAGAGTCAAGAGTACTGATTTGCAAACATCTCTAATAAGAACAACAAAGGACATGGGACAACAATTTTGAAAATGAGAACCAACAACAAACACAACCAATAAAGTGCAACAAAAGCATTTCACCAAGGCCCTTGAGGGTGACAAAAGCATTTAAGGTTCCATTCTAATGGCAACCAAACTACCACAACCCATAGAGCCATAAGTTCTACTCGTCCCATACAACAATCCGTGACAATGGGTACCAAAATTAGACTTTTAGTTTTTTCCGTCCATGCATCATATAGCCTATCGGGTTACCATTTTCTATCATAAGGTTGTTAATATGTCCCTATAATAAAGTTTTTAAAAGGGCTTCCCAATAGGCTATTATTTATTCCAATACGACCTGTTCACGGTTCCATTTTCAGCGATGTCTTGAGCTTCAGTTTCTTTGCAAGGGATTTTTGCTTCCTGCTGATATGGGTTTGAAAAAACATGCAATTCAGAAGCAAGAATGCAAGTTTAAAACAAAT
This sequence comes from Deinandra increscens subsp. villosa, assembly GCA_039602395.1. Lineage (NCBI taxonomy): Eukaryota > Viridiplantae > Streptophyta > Magnoliopsida > Asterales > Asteraceae > Deinandra > Deinandra increscens. The sequence continues at coordinate 15,357 of JBCNJP010005393.1, forward strand.
TGGAAGTTTAATGCTACTGGTTCCATTGTTTCTGTCCCTCGGTAAGAACTAATATGAGACTTCTAGGAAATCAACATTATGATTTATATATAAGAACTCTTCAATTATACGTCCTATAATAATAACCAAAGTTTCATAATTTTAATGTATAAAAACCATAGTCATTTGAAGTTTGCATGAATAACTGTGATAGGTACCAACCTTTGTGTATGTTTTAAGGCGAGGCTTTTCCATAAGATTTGAATAAAAAAGGTAATCAATTGACATTTAGAATGTATGAAAGTTGACAAAGGAGTTCATGGTGCAGTACTGCAATGCTCTTAGACTATATTTTTACTTTCCTTTTTTCTTTGAGACCGAGTCCTGTATGTGTTTTCCAGTTTTAAGGAATTGCAAATGGGAGTCATGACCACCTGATCATAATCGTTTTTTAAGCATTAAGGTGTAGTTAGGTTGAACATATATTTACATAATAGCTTTGTAACTATATAGTTACCTTCTTCCGGGAGTATTTGCCTTTTACCGTTGTTATTTTCTACTTCAGCCATGCACGGTTTTGTCTGATCCTCGCTTCCCGTTGCTGATCAGAGTGAAAAAAGAAGCATGCAATTCAGAAGCAACAATGCAAGTTTAAAAGAAATTGAAAGTTTAATGCTACTGGTTCTACTTTTTCTGCCCCTAAGTAAGAACTAATCTGACACTTTTAGCAAATAAACATTATAATTTATATATCAGAACTCTTCAATCACACATTCTATAATGATAGCCCAAGTTTGATAATTTTAATATATAATAACCACATTCACTTCAAGACTGCATGAATAATTGTGATGAGTGCTTAGCTTTGAGTATGTTTTAAGCTAATGCTTTATTATAAGATTTGAAGGAAAAAAAGATAATCAATTGAAAACAGCTTAAGGATGGGCACCCCTATAACCTGCAAGACAGGAACACACAGAAAGACATCTCAGAAACATCATTTAAAGGCAAAAAACACATGTTTCTCAAAACATCCAGATAAAATCGCAGCATATCAAGAATCACAGGAGCAGATGATGATATGAAGGTTGTACATGGAAAGCAACTGAAAGAAGGAACTTGTAACCTAGCCTCAAAAGGTTATACATGTATATGCATTTGGCACTTGTAAGCAAGGCTCAAAAGGTTGTACATCAGGTTGGTAAATGTCATATAGGTAAATATTCCCAAAAATCTAATGGCCATAGATTACATTCAACCCAAAAAAAATAGCTTAAAGACATCTCGTATAAATTATATTTCGTCAATATAGTGAAAAGGGAACCTAATTATACCCTTTTAGGTCAATAGTCAATAGTATAACCTCAGAAACCACAAACATGCCTGCGCTACAAATTTCCAAACACCAAATTAAAAGCTACATAATACACACAATCCCTATAGCTTTAACTATGCTGAAAGACATAAATAAAATTCAAAAAAACACAGAATCAAATAACCGCAAAACAATGTAATAGCTAAAACCAAATTTACAGAAAAAAGAAAAGAAAAAAACAAACAAAATCAAGCTCTGCTAAAAAAAATAGATTCACTAAAAAAACACATTCAGATGCCCTAAGCAAACAATGCATTATAAAGAAAAAAAACTATGAAGAGAACGAACCTTGGATGTATCAACCCTGTGTTCAACAACCTAAAAGCGGGCACAAAAATAAGATTCAAGACAATGCTATTTTATCATTTAACCATGCAGACAAAACATATAAATGACCACCTATAAGAACAAATAAACTTCATTCCATATTATTTGTTACATTAAAGTTGTGAAATCCTTAAAGTTGTAATAATAATCAGATGCTATTAAGCTAATAGAAATTTTACTTATTCTTGTAGCTAATCATTTAGATTTCAAGAGGAATAACACCACCTATAAATAAATAAATAAAAGAAGTAATATGGGAGATACCGAGTTTAAATAGGCCGTGTATAAAGTTTTTCTACAGAGTGGAAAGGAGCTTATAGGCATAAAGTTTTTCCTGCAAAGTGGAAAGGAGCTTACATGTATTAATGTGCTAGATGGCAGCTTACCTAAGTTGGTCTCCTGGAATTATGGGATGGCAAAATCAGCGAACCACTATGGCCTGAAAACGTATAATTAGGAAGTTGAATTAAGCCTAGAAAACGTGATTTGAGTGCTTAAATCACCTAGAATTGGAGCTCCAGCTGGAATTGTATTCTGGCCTGCGGGTTGAAAACTAACATTATTTGCTGGGGGTCTCTCCATATGTGGTCGAAAATAAACTGCCATTATAAAAACAAAATTGTCAATTAAAGTTCATGCAAAAGTTTCAAGCATGGTGATGAGCATAGATGTACACAACGGTTTTTAAGTGATCAAAGTAAAAAACAAATTAGTTAACTAAACTTTATGCAAAACTGTCGAGAAATATCCAATAGTCAAGTTTTTAAATTAAAATAGCCACATCTAGATTTTCTGATCCGTTAAATGCAATACCCATATCCAATTTTACATTCATATTTCCAAAAGTTTAATAAATACTCCCACGTAGCAGTACCTTGATGCCCCTACACCACCATATGGGCCTTTTCTAAACTCAAAAGCAAACAAATAAATAAAAAAATTGAGCCCTATGAACCACAAACAAATAAAATAAACACCAACTTTTGAACTCAAAAGCAGCAGATCAAATAAAAAATTAGGCCCTCACGTGAGGTCCCATGTTCAATAATCGTCACCAAGAGAGTTTATGATCATCGGCTGAAAACCCTAAGTCGAACAATCACAACCATCATCAACAACAATCAATATTGCACATCGCCTGCACTAATCACCATCAAAAACGCAACACCATCGAGGTAAACCAAAACTGAAGCATCAAAACCATACAATAACACCTAGAATAGTTAAAATCGTGCAAATCAACCACCACCACCACCTCGATTTGAGAGATATGGGTTTTCCCGATCCTCGTTGGAACCCTAATCCAGCACCTTCATCGTTCACCGATTGTGGGTGGTGATACGATGTGGCTTACGTCTGTGGCTGAAAAACATCCTACAACGACATTGGTGGTAGTGGTCATGGGCGGCACATATTTGAGAGAAAAAAGAAGAGAAATTAGGGTTTTACATTGAGAGGAAAGAAGAAATACACATGAATCGGTAACTTACGGCTAGAAGCAACCGGTGACGGTGGGAGAAGAAGCTGCCATGAGAGAAGAGGAACGATGATGGGAGAGCATATCCCAATGGAGACTTTTGACCGTCCTTTCTTCAACTGTAGAGCATGGAGGAAGAAAGCGTGTATCTTCACGGCGAAGCAGTTGGACAAACCAAAAAGGAACACACACTGGTTGTACATATGGCATCCGGTGTTGTAAGCCACGCATGAAGGTTATATATTGTGCTACAAGGGTTGTACATACGTTGATAAATGTTATATAGTGTAATGTAATAGAATATTATTAATACATGTATAAGAAAAAACACTTACGATTCCATTTCTCAAAAGGATCCATTTCTCAACTTGTTTTTTGATTCCTCTAAGAACCTGCAAATTAGAAAGGGAAAAAATTAATAAGAACAAATAAGAAATAAACTCAAACATAAAAATTGTAAGGGATCACACATGCCGCCGACGTTACATTTTATTCACGTCGGACCAAGCCACAAAAGTCTAACGGACCATATATTACCCACCGACGTTACATTATTTTCACGTCGGAAGCAAGGTCATGATCATCCTACATTAGCCCCCGACGTTACATTTTTTTCACGCCAGGAGCAAGGTTGAAAGACTATAGGAGATGACGAAATTGTAAAAAATATAGAAAATTAAGATAAAGAATAAACTTACACGTCTTTAGGAGATGACGGGTGGGGAGACAATCAAATGGGGTTTGCATGTCTTTATATAGGTTCAAAAAAGCTAAATAAATTCCTAATAACTATATGCTCATAAAGGTTTTAATTATTATATTTTAATACAATAAGAGTTAAGAATATGGATAATCTTATAATTATTAATCATAATAACTATTATTTATTATTATTATTGTGATAATAATGGTATGAGAGTTGAGAATGTGAGTAGTCATATCTATAAGTATTCATTTAAATGAAAGTTAAGAAATTAAGTAATAATACTTAATGAATTCAATTATGATCTACGGATTAAGCATTCACCACTATGATGATCATGCATGAACATGTATCATGATCTTAATTAAACACCATGCTTAATCATGTAGTACCAAATGCTTGCCTTCAAGTAAACTGTATTTATGATTTCACATTAAATATGATGTCAAAATTGGGGCATTGCTCAACTTTTAGTATTATATAAAGTTAATCATGTAACGATTTTATATGTTCTCATCTATGCAATATAGTTTTTTTTTTAAATAGTACATTAAAAAAAATCAGTATAGTACATGCAGCAAAAATGGATGACCTAAATTACTTTCTATCTATTTCTTGAAATCTTATTACCCCACAATTCATCAAACCTTGCACTAAGGATTTAAAAATCTCAGTATTTTTATAGGGAGTAATCACCATGTCACTAGACTACAAACCTTTTAAAGCAAGTACTAGTGAAACTTCGAGATCATAACTTTGAAGACTAGTTACGGATTGTTGGAGGTGGTACAAGGATGTGCAAAGCAAGGTAAAAATTAAGGAACGGTGTTTTAGAGAGTTGTTGAGATGCAATGATGAAAAGGAGCAAACAGTTTTAAAGGAGAGCTATAAAGAGGCTAAAAGGGAGGCAAAGAAGGTGGTATCTAAAGCAAAGAACAAGGTATATAACGAAATGTATAAGTGCTCAGAAACAAAAGAAGGGAGAACAATATGTTTAAGATTGCTAAAGCCAGAGAGCGGAGGCGACAAGATCTAGGAGTAGTAAGGTACATAGAACGTGAGAATGGACATTCTAGTGAAGGATATGGTCATCAAGGGGAGATGGTAAACCTATTTCCATGAGCTTTTTAATGGTGGTAGAAACCATCAGGATGATTGCGAGACTACACAATGACATCAAGGGTAATATTGCTATTGTCGTAATATCTCAACATGAGGAGGTGGGGGAGGGCGAAAGCAATGGGCCTGGAGAACATCCCCGTTAAGATAGGAAAATGCTTAAAGGATGAAGGAGTTTCATAGCTGACAGATTTGCTCAATGTTATTTTTAAAATTGGTAAGAAGTCGGATCATTGGAGGTGTGTTATTTTAGTTCCACTATACAAGAACAGATGTGACGTGTAATGCTGTTGGAACTATCAGATGTAAAGCTCTTGAGTCATGCCACGAAATTGTGGAAAAGAGTGATAGACACTGGGATAAGACATGAAACTCAGGTTATTGTAATGAGTTCGGTTTCATGCCGAGGCGATCCACTACGAAGGTGATACACATCCTAATACGGTCGATGGAGAAATACAGGGAGAGGACGTGAGACTCGCATATGGTGTTCATTAACCTTGAAAAGGCTTATAATAGTATGCCACACTAGCTAATTTAGGACAATCTTGAGAATAGAGATTACCTTCGAAATATATAGACTTAATTAGGATTGGAATATATGCTACTGCTAGGACATGCATTTAGACACAAGCAGGGATACATATTTTTCGCCCATAGATGGGCTACACCACTAAGATTTCGCATTGAGCCCGTTCCCTTTTGTTGTCTTAAATATGTTAGAAAAAATAATTCAAATGTCATCACGTGATGCATGTTTTTCACAGATGATATTGTGTTGGTAGCGGAGCATAAATAAGAAATGAACATGTGCTTAAACGAATGTCGTAAGGGCTTGAAGCATAAAGGCTTACGCATCAATCGGACTAAAACCGAGTACCTTTATTATAACTTTAGCGGGGCCATCGATGAGGACGATATCCAATTGTCTATTAGAGGCCAAGCAATACCACGGACAACCAAGTTTATATAATTCAAATCGTTCGTACAGAGTGACAAGGACATTGATTGTCACATTCCTTGCCGAGCCCAAGTAGGTTGGAGCAAGTGGAGGGAAACCACATATGTGTTATAGAGACTAAAAAGAGAAGTTTTATTAGACAAAGAAATGAAATTGGATAATCAATTTACGAAGTTTTATTAGACAAAAAAAGTGAAATTGGATAATCAATTTACACGTTGCGCGGTTGCGGCATTCAAAGCCCTAAACTCGTCGTTTACAACTTGCAACTTGAAAAATATGTTACTTGGGTCGTATTATATGGCCCACAACCCATTCATATTTCTTTATGATTAGGCATTTAGAAAATCATGAACTGAGCTTTTAATTAGGCAAATTTTTACTAGGCATTGGCGGTGACGGATATTGAAAAGTTTAGGGGGAGCCGGACTCAATATATAAACCCCTCAAGAAGCTTCACCAATGCGCATTGGATCAGATGATAAGTTTATTTTTTATGATATAGAGGTCATGAGTTAAAAGCATTCTCTTAGGTAAGACTATACACATCAGATTGTGAAGTGATCCGACCCCTCATCAAGCCTTACGCAAACCGAAAACTAATCAAGTCTCAGTAACGCCTTTTATGCCCAGTTCATCATTAAGTAAATAATTATTTTTTTACATTTTACGGGGAGGATGATTTTTGAGATCTCCAAGACATTAGAGTGAATAAGACCGACCAAATTAACATAAAATTCACCATGATATATATAAGAGCAATTACATTACATAGATGGTCCCTAGTTTTATGGATTTAGTTCCTAAATAAATTATACATGTAGTTTCTGATGTTATTGTTTGTTTTAAAGAGTCTTTGGTTTGTAATGTTTTTCATTGTTCTATGATGTCTATGTTTTAAGTTTTTTCACCATATGTGTATCAGTCTTTGCTGAACTCGCAAGTGTATACCGACATATATTTAAGTAAACGTCTCAGGTGGTAGAAAAAATATCTAATAATTTTTAAGTATACATCTCAGATGGTAGAAAGATTATCTAATAAGTCTTCTTACAGGTTAAAGGCAAGGAACAAAGTTTTGTTTATGGGACTACAATGGAGTGGATTACTTTAGTAACCAAGTTTAAACTCCCAGGTTGTATAATGTATGATGTCACCGAGAATCATAAAAATACAACTCCCAGATGCGAAATCATATGAATGTCCATTGTTCTATGATGTCACTGAGAATCAGCCAAAACCGTCAACCCTACAAACCAAACAACTAACACTTGCATAAAAGCAACAATCCTTACCACACCAAAACCAATCGCATTATCACTCCCAACCAAACCAAGGCAAATAAAAAGTGGACAACCCTTAGCATCATACCATCGTTTTCTAAGCCATCGGAAATGTCGAATAAATATAACATATAACTCAACGTATAGCATTATTCTCTATTATGCAGAAAAGTGTACTCAAGTAAAACCAATGACAATAACTTACCAGATATACTTCAAGAATCATAAAAAAAAAAAAAAACCGTCAAAAGTATGTCATCTGCTGCCACACATGAATTCCATTGAACTGCAGACAACGTGGGTTATTTTATTATCCGTGGAACCTTTTTCAGAATACGAACAACAAAATCAGATTGGAAGATGAGTTCAAATGACAACCGTTGAATAAATATGAACCAAAGGAACCACTTTATGGCCTTT
>JBCNJP010005395.1:0-22500 GCA_039602395.1 Deinandra increscens subsp. villosa
TACATTACCATACAACCATAATTATATAGGTTTATCATATACAACCACAAAAAAACCTCGAACAACGATGATAGTGACGGTACTGATGTCTGGGTGTGAGGTGGAACAATGATGACATATACGGTGATAACAAGTGGGGATGACGACGGTGATGGTGACAGTCGATTTACCAGGGTTAATTAACGGTCATGTTGTGGCTATGACGATCGAGTGGTGAGCGATGGAGGGGGGGGGGGTGTGACAGGGAGAGAGATGACTAAGATGATGTGGGACGAAACTGGCGTGTATCAATATCTTAGGGGCGTAACCTAATTTTTTTTGGCAAACCACAGGCACGTAAACTGTAGTTTCTAAGAAGTTTAATGATGAAAAGTCGAATTTGCCCCTAATGTGATACACACGTGGGGCTTCCTTAAAAGATTCATTATTGCCCCCGTTAATAATAGGGATGTAAAATGTAATTCTACATACCACAGAGATGTAAATTACTATTTTTAGAGTTGAAGGACGTAACCTGATATTTTTAGGCAAACCAGGAGGATGTAAATTACAGTTAACGTTTTTTTAAAACGATTTCATTAAGCACAAAATGACAACACATGGTAACTGTTGGGCTATATTATGTAAGGCATGAACATTAGTTGGGCTTTTGTATTTGGGCTTAATCTAGCTTAGTTAATAGGCCATGTGGGCCATTTAAATGATTATGATTGGGCTAGGTTAGTGTTTATGATTGGCCCATGCTCATATATGAGGTGGTATAAATACCACCTCATTGTAATCGATTAGGCAAGCTTTTCTAATACTATTTACGATTTTGGTGCTCATTCTAGTTTACGATCAGCTTCAAACTTGTAGTGTTTCTCATTCAAGATTAGATCTTTACCTTAGATCTAGTCTATTTCTTCTACTTGTTTCTTGAATCAATCACACACGAGGATTCCGCACTCGTTTGTGATTAGATATCGTGTTCGTGATCAGATTTCGGACCTACAATTGGTATCAGAGCCAAGAATCTTAGATTCGAGGCTCTCACGATATAGATTCAAGCAGTTTTCTGGGTTTTAGTTCGTGTTTTTGAAGATTTGAAGGTGGTATAAGTGTTTACGAGTCTGCTGCTGCTGGTTTTCGAGTTTACGAGTGGTTCAGCTTGAAGATCAAGATCGGAATCGAGTTTACGACATCAAGATTGAATTTTTAAGCGTTTATGAGTGTACTTTTTGGTGTTTACGACTTTTCTAGATCGTAATTGGCGTTTACGATTTTGCATCATCGGAATCAGGGTTTACGACATCCGGAGTCGTAATCGTTGATCGTAATCACCGTTTACGATATTTAAAGGCGGTTAATAGTTTACGATTTTGAGTTTAATCGGAAACAGGTGTTCACGATCGTAATCATTCATTTACGATCGTAATCAGGTGTTTTCCAATCGTAATCTCTGTATTTGGACGTTTGAACTTTAGTTTTAAGTTTCCTAAGCTATCGAAATGGACTTTGAACCCAACATGTATCAGAAGTTGGACTTCGAGATCGGATCTATTACTCGTCCACCTAGACTTACGTCAGCAGATAACTTTTTGGAATGGAAGTATAGGTTCGAAAACCACTTGAAGAGTGTTGATTTAAGGTTATGGAGAGCAGTGCTGAATGGACCACACATACCTATGCATGGAGCGGGAGCTAAAGTAGGAAAGGCCAAGACTGAAGATGAGTTTGAGGATGATGACTGGGAAAGATGTAACAAGGCTGAGAGGGCCTTTGCTATTATGACAATGGCATTAACACCAGATATTGCTCAAGGCTTTAAGCATTGCAAGACGGCAAAGGAACTGTGGAATGCATTGATTGTTGCATATGAAGGAAATCCAGACATCAAGGCAAGTCGAAAGCAGATGTTGAAGCAGAAATTCAATTTGTTTAATCACATCCAAGGTGAATCTTTCGAGGCACAAGTGCAAAGATTTGTCTCACTGATGGCAGAAATGTCAAGTTATGGTGTGGAGCCAGAAACGGAAGATAAGAATTTGAAGCTGCTAAACAGTTTGCCAAAGTCATGGAACACCAATATATCAATTATTAAGGACAACAACAAATTGAGTGAGCTGTCTCTGGATGAAATGATCAACAAGTTGAAGTCCAAGCTGATTGATGATAAGCAGCGTGAGTTGAATCATATAAGCTCACTTAGTTTGGCTGGGAAGCTGAATCAAGCTTTGTTGTCGGAAGAGGTTGATGAGAAGCAGAAAGGAAAGTCTGTTGGAAGTGGATCTAGTTCAATGACCCAAGCAAAGGCATTTGTGGCACAACCCCAATCTAGTTCAAGTGGAGGTGACACTTCTGAGGCGAACAACGATCCCAATTTTGCTCTGGGTATGGGATTCATGAACAGTTACCATGCTTTGATGGCCGGAACCCTAATTCCCTCTGAGATTCTATCAGGGGAACTTAATCAGATTAATCCAGAGGATGTGGAGATGTTGGACGTCTCTTGGCAAATGGCTATGGCGGTGTTCAGGGCTAAGAAGTTTATGGCTACTACAGGGCGAAATGTTTGGAAGGATCAAGACAAGATCAGAATGGGGTTTGATAAGACAAAGCTCAGGTGCTACAATTGTGATGAATATGGTCATTTTGCTAGGGAGTGCAGCAAACCGAGGAAGGAGAAAGCAGAGATGAAGAAGCCAGCTGATGGGAAGGCTAAGGCAGAAACAAGTGCCTTGATAGTGCAGGGAGGTGGAGGTTATGACTGGACCCCCCAGCTGAAGGATCTGACCCCCCAGCTGAAGGATCTTAGTCTGACACATGCTATGATGACAACTATGGATGATGATGATGAGGAAGAGCATGCTTTTGTGGTTACTGAAGATGAACCTGAGGAGAATGAAGCAATGGCTGCAGATCACACCAAGGTATGTTCTAACCCTGCTTGTGATCGTATAATTACTACTCTTAGACAATATTGCAAAAACTTTGAATCTGAATTGTTTGAAGTAAAATGTGAAAAGAGTTCGTTTAAGGGTAGATGGCAAAAGAACGAAGAGAAGGTTAAAGCCCAAAAATTAGATATAACAAAATATAAGAACCTTGCAACTGAGAATGCCTATTTGTATGACAATGCTAAGTTAGAAATAGCTGAGCTAAGTAAACAGATAGAAGAGCTTAAGCATAAGAACAATGAAATGCAGGTTAAGCTTGATATCAACCTTATGAGAAGCAAAAGGATGTTGCAGGCTAGTAAATCTTTAGACACTTGCATAACTGAGGTTAGAATGGGAAAAGACAAAGGTGGAATAGGAATTAGCTTTACAAGCAAGAACGTTGTCCCTCAAGATAAAACTAGAGATGTTATAGGAATGATCTTAGAGGAGGATCAGATAGATAGATCTACATCGGAAATGCATGAGGAAGGACCTCCCTTAGATAGTGTCTTGGTAGGAGTGAAGCCTTTGACTGAAGAGGAAATTGAGAATGAAAAACACATGACTTATGGGTTGGGTAAAATGGACAGAGTGATGACAGACCCATGTGAAGCAGGTCCACCCAATACTTCACTGAATAACTGTGTGAGCGCTTCTAATGTATCTGTTTGTTGTGCAGATGAAGTAGAAATCAAAGACATTTCTGAGAAGGATGCAGAGTGTCAGAGAGTGGATGAGAGTCATGCGTCTAGTAGTTCTAGTAGTTCTAGTTTATGTTTACCTAAGGATGATGTAATGGCACTTGTGTCAGAACTAGAAACATCCAAGTCAAAACAAGTAGCTGTATCGTTATTAAAAAATGTTTCAGAATCTAATGAAAAAGTGTCTGGTTTTAAAATTCGTGTGCCTAACACAAAAATCGGTCGTGAGACTAAGCCCAAAGACTTTGTTGCTTATCCCCAGGTTGTGTCAGCTTTTAATAGAACAAACAAATCTAAATCGGAACAATTTTGTTTAATTACACAATCTGATAAGGATAAACAACGTGTTATACACAAATGGGATGATAAGCCAGAGTGGAAGTCGTCTTACCCAAGACGTACGTACCTCTGTAGCCATGTCAATGGGCCTAGGCTCATGAATTGCTTTCAATGTGGAAAGCCAGGACATTTTGCAGCTAACTGTGTTAATAGACCTTACCAACCATACTATCCGCAAAACCCACGGACTAGTATGTTGGAGAAAATGATGACAGGTGAAAAACAAAAACAAAAGCAGAAGCAACAAGCTGTGTTTCAGGGGAAGCAGCACTTTGAACCAATGAAGACTGAACTGTCTAAGGTTTCAAATGCAAGGGCACCTGTGACAAAGCCTGTTGTGGATAAGTGGAAAGTGACCAGAACTCCAAAACAAACTTTTAAACTAAAGGAGTTTACCAAAAGATAAAACCAGAATTTGTTGAAAAACAAGTGGCAAAAGTAAAAAGAGCTAATCAACCTAATGGCAAAGCGAAAGCCGAGCAACAGGTTTTGAAACAAAGCAATGTCACCCAAACAAAGCAACTTGTGTATACAAAGCTAAAACTTGAGTGGACACCGGTTAAAAAGCCAACTGGTAAAAAGGTCACTTCACCACAGAAGAAACCTGTGTCTGTGAAAATTTCAACAACTGTGTTGAAACCAGAGAAACCATCCACCTGGAAACCAAAAGTCAACATTCAGAATGGAAATGTGTCTGGATCAAAATCTGAAATGATCCACCAACTAGTTAACTACATTGATGCTAAAGGTGTGCCCAGATCTGTTATGGCCTGGGTACCTGGATCTCATTAATTTCTTATTCTTGTAGGGACAGCCAAGAAGATCTATCAGCAATCTCTGGTACGTTGATAGTGGTTGCTCCCGACACATGACCGGAGATCTGTCCCTTTTGGATGATGTAGAAGATTTCGATAGTGGAGGAGTTTCATTTGCAGGAGGTGTGGGTGGTAGAATTAGTAAGAAAGGTGTGGTGAGGAGTGGAAATCTGTCTTTTTCTGATGTTCATTACGTGGAGGAACTGTCGCACAGTTTGCTGAGTGTGTCTCAGATCTGTGACAAGGACTATTCTGTGATGTTCAATCGAAAAGAATGTATTATATTGAAGCCTGGTGTGAAGATTCCCGAGGAGTGCGTACTGATGCGTACTCCAAGACGATCAAATTCATATCTTCTAAACATGGGCAAACCTCCAACGTCAGAAGAAGCATGCCTCATATCAAAACAGAATGAAAATTTGGCTATGTTGTGGCATCGACGACTAGGGCATGCTAATATGAAGAATTTGACCAAGCTCGCGAAGGGAGAGCATGTCAGAAAGCTGCCGATTAAAGACTTCTCCTCTATTGAAAAATGTGTGGCATGTGCAAAGGGGAAGCAGCACAAGTTGCCACATCGTCCGAAGATAGAAAATTCAGTGTCGTCAGTTCTACAATTCTTACACATGGACTTATTTGGGCCTATGCAAGTTCAGAGCATCAGCAAGTTCTCCTATTGTCTTGTGATTGTGGACGACTATTCACGTTTTACTTGGGTCTTCTTCTTGTCTAACAAGTATGAAACTCCTGCCCTAGTGAAACAGTTTGTCACACTCATAGAAAACCAGCTGAACAAGAAGGTCAAAGCTATCAGATCGGATAACAGAACGGAATTCAAGAATGCTGAGTTGAATATGTTTTGTGGGGCTAAAGGCATAGACAGACAGTTCAGTGCTCCCTACACTCCACAACAGAATGGGGTAGCTGAGAGAAGAAATAGGACACTCATTGAAGCTGCAAGGACAATGATGTGTGAAGCAAAACTACCAATCTTCTTCTGGGCTGAGGCAGTCAACACAGCATGTTATGTGCAAAATCGCATTCTGTTGAACAAACGTCATGAGAAAACTCCATATCAGATTGTCTACAAAGAAAAGCCGACAGTGGGTTATTTCAAGACTTTCGGGTGTCCGTGCACGGTGCTGATTCAGTCGGACGTAGGGAAATTCGAGGCGAAAGCGGATGAGTGTTATTTCGTTGGTTATTCGGGAAATAGTGCTTATCGAGTCTATAACAAGACCACTGGGTTGATCATTGAAGCATTCAATGTGGACTGGCTTGAAGATAATCCGACGGATGCAGGGACTGGACCAGATTGGATTTTTAACTACGGGTCTCTGTTTGAAGGTTTCAAGTTTTCGAATGATCTTCATAATTTGGGTGAAGAGGAAGAGATTATCACACAGCCCTCTGAATCAAGACCTTCTGTTGAAAGAGTCAGTGACAAAGCACTAGTTCCAGTTCCCACAACTGTCACCGCAGATGCCAACGCAGATGTTTCAGGAACTTCGGGAACGTGTGATATTGATTCAGAAATACAACAATGTTCAGGTATTAGTGATATAAATGATAATCTTATGAATACTAATCTGCCTGTTTCAGTGTCTGTGCCAGATATACAGGTTTCAAGGATCAACAAGGACCATCCAGTCAGTAACATACTTGGACCTGTGTCTTCAGGAGTTAGAACTAGAAGCCGCACAGGAGATATCAATGTCTGCATGTACTCGTGCTTTATCTCCCAGATTGAGCCTCCCAATGTGATGGTTGCTCTCAAAGATCCAAACTGGATGGAGGCCATGCACAATGAACTTAATCAGTTCTCAAAGCTGGGAGTGTGGCGACTTGTGAAGAGGCCTGATGGTAAGAAGGTGATTCCCACGAGGTGGCTTTATAAGAACAAGAAGGATGATTCGGGGATCATTGTAAGAAACAAAGCAAGGTTGATAGTACAAGGACACAGGCAAGTCCACGGTATCGACTATGATGAGGTTTACGCTCCGGTGGCAAGATTGGAAGCAATTCGGATCTTTCTAGCTGTAGCTTCGTATCTCAATTTTACCGTACATCAGATGGATGTGAAGACTGCCTTCCTGTATGCAGAGATGAACGAGGAAGTCTATGTTGCTCAACCACCAGGGTTCATAGATGAAGAAAATCCAGATCACGTTTATCTGCTGGATAAGGCTTTGTACGGTTTGCATCAAGCTCCTAGAACCTGGTATGAAACGTTGTCCAATCACCTGGTGGAGAATGGATATACAAGAGGAGTCGTTGATCAAACATTGTTTAGGAAAAGGGTGGAAGAAGACATTATCATGGTGCAAGTGTATGTAGATGATATTATCTACGGATCGACAAACGAAGAATTGTGCACCGAGTTTGAGGAGATTATGAAGAAGAAGTTTGAGATGAGTGACCAAGGCGAGATGAGTTTCTTTCTTGCACTTCAAGTCAAGCAGAATGATTCTGGGATTCTTATTCATCAGGAGAAGTATGTGAATGAGATTCTGGAAAAGTTCAAGATGCAGGATTGCAAGCCCATCGCCACTTCCATGGCATCCAGACCACTCTTGTCAGCGGATCTTAACGGGGAGTCAGTGAGTGAATTCCATTATCGGTCGATGATTGGATCACTAATGTACTTGACAGCAAGCAGGCCAGACATCATGTATGCAGTTTGCGTGTGTGCTCGATATCAGGCTAACCCTAAACTCTCTCATTTAGCTGCTGTTAAACGTATCTTCAGGTATCTGAAGGGCAGGCCTAGGCTTGGTCTTTGGTACCCGAAGAACACTGATTTTCAATTATATGCTTTTACTGACAGTGATTATGGAGGTAGTGACCTTGACAGGAAATCTACTACTGGAGGATGTCAGTACCTGGGAGATAGGCTCATCTCTTGGCAGAGCAAGAAGCAGCACACCGTATCCAAATCAACTGCCGAAGCTGAGTACGTGGCCGCATCTGCCGGTACTTCACAGGTAGTGTGGATCCAAAACCAACTCACGGATTACGGTATGGAATTCGTTAACACTCCCATATTTTGTGATAACGCTGCTGCTCTTGAGATTGTGAAGAACCCCGTCCAACATTCAAAAACCAAGCACATTGATATCAAGGTACATTTTATTCGTGATTGCTTTGATCGTGAACTGATTCAGCTTCAAAAGGTAAGCTCCGATCAGAATGTTTCGGACATCTTTACAAAACCCCTTCCTCGTCCTAATTTTGAATCTTGTGTTGAAGGCCTGAAGATGATTGCCTTCGAGGAATGATCTGATCATCTATGTTGTTTGTACAAAGTTTTTGGTTTTTAAATTTTTCTTAAAATAAAAAAATATTTAAAAAAAAAAATAGAAAATGACTGAAAAATTGAGTCTTGTTTCAAAAGCCTCACAAAAACAGGGGAAGAAATGGTGCTGGTTAAACTGAAAGGTTTTTATGATGTCTTTTGATAGGACTTAAAAAAAAAATTGCTTAATGACGGTTGGAGACTGACACGTGTAAGGCTGATGTGAAAGATTGCTCGAAGATGATATGTCGGTAAGCTCAACCAAAACAATGATCATCTATGTAAGTGCAGTAATCTTAAACTCTATACATGTTTAGTTTCCCATCCTAGTCTACATGGTTTAAAAAACTGAGTCCCGACAAAAACGGGTTGAGAGTGGTATTTACCTAGTATTCACTCTCTCACACGCCATGCTTATACTGTATAAGACAACACCACAGGAAAGAAAAAGAAAAAGAAAAAGAATTCAAAAAAAAAAAAAATTGAAAATTCTGAAAAAGAAAGAAAGAAAAAGAAAAGGAAAATAAAATTATTCAGTTGGTCTTCTCTGCGTGCTTATGCGGCCGACCTGATCATCAACTGATAATGTATGAAAAATAGAAATAAGTGGTAGTCAAAACAGTGTTGCATGGTTCCTCAAGTTGGGGGTTTGTGAATCCTCAATAAACTCTGAGGTTGGGTAGGTTTTGCTATGGAAAATTGGGTGTGGGGGAGGTTAAACATATCGGTAAATTTGTACTATATTTAAGCACTTTACTGGATGTGAGTTTCTGTGTTCAAACCACCTGACAATTGTCTAGAGTGTCTAGTAACGGAAGCTGAAAAGGGTTCCTCAGTCAAAGACTTGTCTGAAATTATCTGTGAAAAATACCAGCACCAGGTATGTAAATATTTAAATTTCTGAGGTAAGTTTGTAAATATTTATTTTTGGTTTTGTTTTTATCTGTTTAACTTTTAATTTTTTTTTAATTTTTTTTAAAAAAATGATCATGATCGGATACTCGGGGTTTGAGTCTGAGGGGAAGCTTCGTAAATTCTCAAAATCTTCAAACGTTAACATTTTTTTGAGAGAATTGTTAACTCCTAAAGGTTTGGGAGGTGTTTGCAATGTTTTAAACATTGAGGGGCATAAATGAAAATTAAAAAAAAAGGGTATAAAAACCCTAAACCGTTTACGATAAATACACTTCTCTCATTTCCGTTTACGACCTCCGCCGAGAAAAACCCTATCCGCCGCTACCCTCGCCGGAAAACTTTTTCCTGTCCGATTCCGACCACCGTTTCGCAATCCAACCACACCATCATCTCCTCGATCGAATTCCGACCAAAACCCCTGCGTTTATTGACAATCTCACCGTTGTTTCTCGGTTTTTAAAGTTTCAAGCCCTAAAAACGCAATCAGTCAAGTTTTTCGTGTTTTCGAGACTTTTTCACAAGTGTTGAAGTCGGATTTGTGGTAGAATCTCATAAAAGGTAGCTGCAGATGGTTTTGATGAATATTTGTGATGGTTTAATGCGTTTACGAGTTATTGCAGGTTTAACAATGGTGGTTTAACTCGTTTACGATCAGCTTGAGGTTGAAGACGGCGTTTGGAGTTCACGATCCACGTTTACGATCGCCGATTACGATCGGCGATTACGATCAACGTTTGCGATATCCGTTTACGATCCTCGTTTACGACAAGATGTTTACAATCGGGCCTTGAGACAGTTTTTGAAGATTTCGATTGGGCCTGAATGATTACGACTGGACCAAATGTTTACGACTGGACCCTGACTTTGACCCGATCGTGAACCCATAATAGGATCGTAAACCCATACCTTGAGTCGTAATCTCATAATAATCTCATAAACTCTTAAATTTTTTTTTAATTTTTCATCAAACTTGAACTTGTTTAAGATAAAATTTATGATGTTTGTGAAACGTGTGATTCAAAATCAAATATTTTACTTGAACGATTCCATTGAGATTTTTTCAGAATTTATCAAATTAAATGAGTTAATCAATTGAATTTCAAGATTGTTTCCAAACACAATAGCTTTGATGAGTTTAGGATTGATGCATTTGTCTTGTCTTTCTCAGATGGCTGAAGAAATGCTGATTGGAGATATAAAATATGAACCAGATCACTGTATGCCGGCTTATCTAGAAGATCCGCCAGAAAAACACATGGAGTTATTTTACTCACTGGTGGCCGGAATGAACACGTGCAAGATTAACCATGCCTTGAGGACAAATGTACTCATCGACGAGATGCTGGTCAGAGAATTTTGGGGAACTGCCAGGGTAAATTCTGACAAGACTAGGATTACCGCAACGGTCAATAACAGACAAATTGTCATTGAAGAAGAAGACATAAGGCAGGGCCTGAGCATTACAGATGAAGCTTCTGATCCAATCTCATACACAAAGGAGGTAGTTCTTGCTGGTGCTCAATCTATGGGGTACGAGGGGAAGTTTCCGCCTATTTTCAAGAAGCTGCTGCCTCATTATTGGAGGTGCCTAGCACATTATATGCAGAAGTCTTTCCTAGGGAAGAGAACCAGTTTCGATCAATTGAATCAAATTCATGGAACTGCATTTGTAGCCCTGGCATTAGATTGGAAGTTTAACTTCTCAAAGATGATGTTGCTAGACTGGGCAGTCAATGCCATGCTGAGCGCCAGAGAGCAGTTTTTAATGACACCTAGATTTGTGCAGATGGTGATAATGAAGAAGTATCCGATGATAGAGGAAAGAATTGAGAAGTTAGATGTCAAGGTTATGGATATTGGGGTCTTTGGTCTGCAAACCCAAGACAGACCGGGTAAGCAGACATTTGAAGGAAGATTGGAATGGACAAAGAGAGGTGCGTTCCCTGAAGTTGCACGGGAACAAGTATTGGATGACTCCGAGCCAGAGGCAGATGTGCCTGAAGTTAATGCATCAATTGCCGAAGACCAAGACTTGACAGTAACTCAAGCTGTTAATGTTCAAGATGAAGATGTCATTCCATCTGATGAAGAAAATATCATGGATGACATCCTGGCTGGGCAGGACATCTCTGAAGAAGATATTTATAGAGATTTGGAGCCTCTCACCCATAAACGGTCGAGGGATGACATGATTGGCTCATCTGGGAGTGACACGACGCCTCCAGAGCTGAACCTGACTGTAGATGATGTTCTTGAAGAAGAACCCGTCCCTGCTCGTGAACCATCTCCTCGAAAGAAATCAGATCCAAGGAGCATACGGTTCAAATTCACCAAGACTAGCTCGAGCTTAATGATTGTAGAACCAGCTGGACCCAGTTCTGTGGAACCCAGTGGTCAAGTAGAAACAACTGATGAAGTCTTTCAAGAGCAACCTTCTGCTTCACAGACAGAAGAGGTGCATGATCAACCTGCCCCTGTGCAGCAAGCTAGTCCGATTCTGAACGTGCAAAGCCCTGTACGTGAAGATAGGCAATTTCTGGAGGTTGAGAGCACCTTCGTTGTTCCAAGTCCGGTAAGAGTGAGCGTCTCTACCGCGACCAGCCAACCACTCGCGGCTCCAGGTTTCCGCCCATTGATGGCTGCTGAGCTTCCAATAGATTTGAGGATTAGTGCTGATCCTCAGATCAACTTCCTGATCTCTCAGAATAGGATCAGACAGAATGAGATCGAGGCTCTCATGAAAGAAAACCAACGTTTGAGAGAGAAGGAGGAGGCAAGCAACAAATATATGAGAGAGTATGAGGTGGCAGACAAGGAAAGAATGGAATATCTTTACAAGATGATAAAGGACCTGAGAAGGAAGGTTAATGCACTGACAGATGGTGCAGGGCCTAACAACACAGGTGCCCCTGGTCAGAGTTCATCTCAGGGAAATCAAGCTGCTGATACAATGGAGACTGACGAAGGTGATGAGAATATAGTGATGCCGGATTACGCCCACTGTGGCAGGATCATCTCAAAGGCTCCAAGATTCCACGAAAACTGGTTCAAGGAGTTTTTCCAAGGACCAGCTCCCACACAGTACACCATTGATGTTGGTGAAAGCTCGATTGATAGACGTGGGAGTCGTGAGACTATCTTATGCTGGCATTACGATATGGAGAAGAAAATCTTTGCCGTGATCCGTGACGGCTATAGTCCAGTGGAGTACTACTCTTCACGTGCTCAATTCCACTCCTGGACTGAGCCTGAGATCAGGAGCCTTCTGAGAGCTCCATTTATTAACAGGTGGAATGGACCAGAAGGTAATCAGATCAGAGATAATCTGCTAGGCCACATGGAGAATGATTTCAGAGATTTCGAGCTGAAGGAGGTCAGGTGGAGAGAGACCGGGACTGACCCTGTGACAGGGCAGTCTATTGGAGAAGCACGGAGGCCACCAACTAAGCGCACAAGGGTGATTACTATGTTGGACGAGATCGAGGATGAAACACTGGTAAGAAACTTTGATTGCTGGTATTACGATCCAACAACACATGAAGTGGTGGTTCTCTGCAAGCCGATGCGTCAATTCAGATTTTATGACCCGGTGGATTTGCTTAGATTTGGTGAGAGAGATATCAAGCTTTTGGCCACCCAACCCATACTTGGAGACGAGAATGATATGGCGAATGCTATAAGGGTTGGCATATTTGATGGAGCAGCGAAGAAGATTGTAGAGAACGGATGGTGGTCGAACAACGTTCAAACATCATTCAGGTTTGACTTGCTGCTGCCGTGAAGTGGTCTAATGGTTTATGCCTAGGGGAAGATTGTTGGGCTATATTATGTAAGGCATGAACATTAGTTGGGCTTTTGTATTTGGGCTTAATCTAGCTTAGTTAATAGGCCATGTGGGCCATTTAAATGATTATGATTGGGCTAGGTTAGTGTTTATGATTGGCCCATGCTCATATATGAGGTGGTATAAATACCACCTCATTGTAATCGATTAGGCAAGCTTTTCTAATACTATTTACGATTTTGGTGCTCATTCTAGTTTACGATCAGCTTCAAACTTGTAGTGTTTCTCATTCAAGATTAGATCTTTACCTTAGATCTAGTCTATTTCTTCTACTTGTTTCTTGAATCAATCACACACGAGGATTCCGCACTCGTTTGTGATTAGATATCGTGTTCGTGATCAGATTTCGGACCTACAGTAACCGACCAGCACGACACTCAGTCGACCATGACAACACCAAACAAATTCAAAAAATAAAATTACACCATTCGTTCCAATCTACCCTCCACCATTTGGCTCTACGGTTCACCCAAAAGAAACTTAAAGACTTGATTTCCAAAAATAAGTATGTGATTGATGCCCTTCTCCCATTGAACACCAAGTCATTCATGCATTTTCATATAACCCAACAGGTCGAACCAATAACCACGTCCAGCAACACATCTTTTCCTTCCTCGCCGAACCATCAGAGATTGGAACCATCGAACCATCAGAGATTGGAACTATCAAACCATCCACCAAAAAAATAACCATTTGGGGAATGTGGCACCACTAGGATGTGAATAATCGCCCAGTGATAGGGGGTTTTAGGCGTGAAAACACCTTCAACATCTCCCCAGAGGGCGTTATGAGGGAGGTGTTATGCCTCCTCTATGAGCAGAACAACAGTTTTCGGGCGTTGGTTTTTCTTTTATTTTTAAATTTTTTTTCACCAAGCATATAATGCCACATATATTTTTCATTTTTAAATGAAACCTGTAACATCCCGAATCTTCATCATGAAATTCTCGTTAATTTCGTGTTAAATATATCATGGAGTTAAATATCGACCTTTAACTCGGTAGATAATGTCTACAAGTAGAAATGTTAGGGTTTAATATGTAAAATAGTGTATTGGAATTTAAAATCCTAAAAACTGAAAGTTAGGGCCAAAGTTGAATTAGGAAAACGGCTGGGAAATTAGGAGAGATCGACATCTCCGTCCTTATGAAGTGCGAACCCCAGCCCCATACCCTAGAGAAATCGTAACCTGTAATCTAAGGTGGAAAGCTGCGATTTTCAGCAATCAAAGGTACATTGGGAGTGTTATCTTCATCTTAACCTCAATTGGTGTCAAGTAAGTGAAAGCCCAAGCTTCATGCATGTGTAGGTAACTCAAGTTCATGTTAAAAATCTGAAATTGAAGAGTAATACTTGAACCATAAGGTGTTAAGATTATTCATTGTTATGTAGAATCCATAGATACTGTCTATAGGTGACTTAGTAACTAAGTTTTATGTGATGACCTCTGAATGGAAAAAAATCACTTAACTTATACGTCATTTGTTGTTAACAACTTATATGTAGGAAGAATTTTGATGTACTCTTGTGTATGATGAAGGCAGGAAGGGATTCTAACCCAAAGATGTGAATTGTAGGTTGGAAGTGTCTAAATGATTGAATTCCATGTATGTATAGTTATGTGCACTCTAGGTGTTTGATGAAACGCCTAGCCGAACTTGAATATTAAAATGTGATGAAATTTCTAAACATAAGCTTGTATGCTCATGTAGGATACTATGACTTATGTCTGAACAACTTCGATATAATGCATACATGAATGGTTGTTTCTTTGTTGTAATGAATATTTTACGATCCAAAGATGAGTCTAAACAATTGGACAATTGAATGATTCATTAAGTATAAAAATGTCCTAACATGATTAATGACCCATTAGGCAATCAAGAAGGAGGAAGAAGCTCTCAAGGAGACACCAGAGGTAGCGGTGATACAAGCTCTCGAGGTAACTTATTACTATTAGTATTGTTACACATATAAAATGCATGCATTAATGTAAATAGGGGTTGAATAACAACTCACAAAATGATATTAGAATATTATGGTAGATTGGTTCATAGGAACCATAGTATGATGAAAATGTGTTATAAAGGGTCAAATGATTCAAATGAATCATATCATTGTGTATTATGATACGTGACAACAAATGGTTCTTAGGAACCATAGAATAGTTAAAAATGTGTTAAAATGGGTCAAATGATTCAAAGGAATCATATCATTATATCATGCAATATTTGATGGTAAATGGTACATTGGAACCATAGATTGTCAATGCATATAGTGATAGTTAATGTATGTTGTGAATGGTACTCGGATTTCGGAATCTATGATAACGGGTCAAAAGGGTTAAAGGACTCTAAGGAGTCATAAAAGTGCGTCTAACATAACTTGCTAGCTAAATGGTTTTTTAGAAACCATGGCTACATGAAATTGTGAGAAATCATCGATGGTGATTCATAATAATTATAAGTGAGGAGTCAAGGGTAAGGAAATTAGCCATGGACTCTTACATGAAATAACTTGAAATGTGAATATGCCATGTAGTAGGATTATGAGTGATCCATGCTAAAATTGTTTAATGTGTTATGAAAATGGAATATATCTTCGACCCATAAATAGATGTTTGTAAAAGAATCCGAGTCTTAATACATGATTATAAAAGCTCACTACAAGATGGTCTAGCTTAACGGGTCAAACGGGTTGAATTCTGACCGATTATGGTAACTGGAAATTTCTTTACAAACTAAACCCGAAAGGGTGCGTTAAATGGTGCATTAACATTTTTTAGAAGTGTTTTGGGGTCATTGATAAATAGGAAAAACAACCCAAGTGAAACTGAGAACAAACCTGGAAATTGGGGTAAAAGGCAAAAAATTTGGCTAAGTATGGGAACTGGCTGAAATAGGCCTGATCCTTGGAAATTCCACTCCAAGTGTATCGCTTGGAGCATATGATAAAACCGGCGATATGCCTGGAACGCCTCGCGTGGCGTGAGGCCGGCTTCTCGACGGGTTCAAATGCTGTAAATTTTGATTTCTTCTTTGATTAACTGATGTTTTCATGTATTATGGCAATGTGTACTCACATAACAAGTAGGTAAATTGCAGGTAAGCATAAAGCCTAACCGGCGGATGTTTTTCAAGCTTGAAGTGGACCGATCACTCGAAGTCAAGGAACCATGTGTTGTTTGTTCTATTGTCATTTTGTTAATATGTTGTCCATCAAACACAACTTTTAGGATTGTGTAACTCTGATATGATAATTTTGTGAATGCTACGTGAAGCATTTTGAAAAAAGAAAAGAAATTCTAGATCTATATTTGGATAACTTTACGTTAATTTTTTTGAAA
Organism: Deinandra increscens subsp. villosa; assembly: GCA_039602395.1. Classification (NCBI taxonomy): domain Eukaryota; kingdom Viridiplantae; phylum Streptophyta; class Magnoliopsida; order Asterales; family Asteraceae; genus Deinandra; species Deinandra increscens. The sequence goes on from JBCNJP010005395.1 coordinate 16,177, forward strand.
ATTTGGGACACGGTTCTTACAAAATCTCATATTTACGTAACTACCATTCACACTATGACTAACCCACTACACACTTTTTTTACCAATCATATTATATAATACGTGATACACTTTTTATTTTTATACCACCTGACCACTGAATATATAGCCTTAGGAAAAATATAATTCAGTGAGGAATAAATGAAGGCTTAGCACACGACAACAGCCAACTACTTGGGTGGGTCCAGATGCATAGGAAAGACAACTTTGAGCGACGGGCCCATGACAAGGAAAGAGCAATAATGTATTAATGATATATGATGTCAGGTTAAAACTACCTAATTGACCAATATACCCTTCACCGTTATTTTTTTTTACCAAATATACCCTTCATCATTCAAAGTATGTATTCATCTTTTTAAGTGTAAATATTTCGTTCAAAAAGAAGTAAATATTTTGTTTTGTAGGATTTGGTAAAAGAATGAAAAAAGATAATTTATATTTTAATAAATAGTTGGTTAAGAGGGGTTATTATGAGAAGTTCAATTTGGTAAGAATCACAAGAAATGAATCATAGATATTAAATCTTCAATTAAATTAAAATTATGACTCAAAATTTTTCTGTGTAGAATTAGAGAAAAAAAAAGATGGAAGGACATTTTTAACTTTTTATCAAGTTTCCCCCATTTTTTAAACCATCATAACTCTTAGATACGACATTATTGTTATTTTTAAATTACACCATAAAAACAAATGTTTCTTATATTTTATACGCGTATAGTGTTGTTATATATAAAATAAAAAGTACTCTTTTGATTGTATCAAAGTGTTCAGAGCATTACGTCAAAATATTCAGATCATTGTGTTATATTGTCTCAAAATGTTCAGATCATTGTGTTATATTGTGTCAAAATGTTTATATCATTGTGTCATATTGTGTCAAACTGTTCAGATCATTATGTCAAAAGGCGTAAGAGTAATTTTTCTTTTAGTTTTATATATAACAACACTATACGCGTTTTAAAGATAAAAAACGTTTGTTTATATGATGTAATTTTTTATTAAAAAATAATATCATATGTGAAAGTTATGAATGTTTCAAAAATATGAGGAACTTAATTAAAAGTTACCAAACTTCTCTCCGGTAAATATAAAGATATATTTATTTTTTAATTCCTATGAATCATTATATATAACAACTGGATTAAGTTACAATAAAGTGTCAGGTAGACAGGTAACAAGTTGCGCCACAACCCCCTTTTTGGATAGCAAAACTAATCATACTAAAATAAAGCTATGGTTTTTAGAGGGGTCGAGAAATTGTTATGTACGACCCGCTGAACTCTGTTAAGAAAACCCACTGCATCGAAGGTCAGGGAACCAAATTTGTTAAATACAAACGGGATAAACACATATTGATTCTCTAAACAAACTTTCTCGTATTTTAATTTCATTCTAACTTTACTCTATTATTTATTACGGGTAATCAAAACTTAATCATAAAGACAATTACACAATTATAACTATTTATAACATAGATATTACTAAGATTACAAGCCCTTTAATAAAAAAAATTACTTCATATAATATGTTCTGTGTTCTATATCGAAAACATAATCAGGACCTCATGAAACAACATTGGTCATGGTCATGGTTGGCAATTGTCAAAATTTTTATTAAATATAATAATAAATTAATAAGTTCTTTTTTACGTTTAATGTTGCTATTTTAGTATAATTAGATTGACTATTGATTAATGTGAGTTGTAATTTATAACAGTCGGATCCGGAGGTGCGAGGTACAGATTCGCATCGATAAGGTTATAAGTCGGGAACCTCAATGAGGTTTTAAGTGGGCAACGCCCCCGAGAGAGCGGGGTCTAAAGGGCAGTAGCCTGGCAGGGTCCATTGAACAGAGCCCCTAGCTATGGTCGAGTTGAAAAACTGGATCTATAAATTGATTCAAAATTCGATATTAGGTAACTGCTTAGCATTTATCTAATAGGCTCCTCAACAAATTATCGAATTGGTCATACATATTCATTCTGGTTTAATTCATCATTATAAAAAATTCTTTGGTTTTTTTTTTATTTAAGTTTAAGACGTATCCGATTGATTTTTGAGCAAACCAATAAAATATTCAATCTAAAAAGGAAAATTGGATTCTAATAATACAGGTTATTCCCTTTTGGCCGAGAATAATACGAATTCACGAAATTGCCCACAATAATACCAGTTATTCAGGTATTGGACCAGAGTGATATGCCGTCAGTTTTTTTTAAACGGAGTTATAACCCGCCTACGTGGCAGATGACGTGGCTTCCCCCAATTTACCCCCAATATTTACATACTCGCCTACTCTTAACCCTACCCCCAAATTTTACCCTCACCCTCTCTCTCTCAACGAACGTTTACTCCGACCACCTACTCCTCCGATAATCCGGCATCTTCCAATTCCGGTGAGCTAGAATCTTAACATTGATAATTTTCCCCGTTTCTAAGCTTATTAGGGTGTTAATTTTGCAGGAAGATATGTCCGACACATTGCTTATCAAGATTTGGCATCGTGGAAAGTTCATAACAAAGCCAAAATGGGAATACGTCGGTGGTGGAACAGTGAGTTTTGGAGTTCATATCGATAAAGTTTCTTATCCCCAGCTAATTGAATATGTGCTTAATTATGGTATGTATCCGAAGAAAAATTTTAACTTATATTACCTTATTCCTGGAAAATCTTTTGAAAATGGTCTTGTTGAGTTGAGCAATGACCAGGATGTCATGCAAATGTTGAAGACCTTGGGTGATGATATCAGGCATATGTGTTGTATATATGCTGAATTAGCAAGATACCCAAATAGAGCAACCCACATTGAAGCCCAAACCACTAGCCCAATAGCCCATAGTGTAGCCCAAACCATATTGAACCCTAATACTATCATTGAAGCTAAGTTTATAAATTTTGATGATGTTGAAACTGATAAAGTACATATACCTGAAGTAGATGTGGATGAGGCTGAATTAGCAGATGTGGATGAAACTGACATCCAAGGTAAAACAACTGAAACTAATCTACCTGAAGTAGATGTGGATGAGGCTGAATTAGCATCAGATGATTGTAAATCTGATAGATCTGAGAAGGATGAACAGATATGTTCAGAGTCTGACACAGATGATGAGGAGTTTAGAGAACTGAGAAGTAATATTACAAAGGTGCAACAGGAAGATGAGTTACTAAAGAAACAATTGTTAGAGAAGTTGGTTGAGGGCACTAATGAAGAATTTAGCACACATGTTGAAGAGGGTAGTGATGAGAGCAACTATGAAGACTCTGAAGGTGAAATTAACTCACCTGGAGAGAGTGAGGATGATGACCTACTAGGAAATAAGTATAAGGTAAAAGTTCCTGTTGTCAATGAACACACTGATTGGTCTAAGTGGGAATGGGTTGTTGGGACTAGGTTTCCTAGTAGGGATGCTTTCAAAGAGGCAGTGAGAAACTATGCTGTTACAATAGGTAGAAATTTGAAAATCAGTGTTAGTGATAAGAAAGTAAATGGTAAGATCAGTTATAGTTGTATAACAGGCTGCCCATTTAACCTTTATTGTTCATTTCATGCTAAGAAGAGCTGTTACATTCTTAAGGGTGTTAGAAACAAACATAATTGCCAAAGGAACATGTCTAAAAATATACAATTGACAGCTGACTTTGTGGCTAATCATTTTTTGGAAGTGTTCAAGACTAAACCTCACATATCTGCAAAAGAAATACAGGATCTTGTTAAGGGAGCTTTCAAGATTTTTGTGAGTAACTGGTTTGCATACAAAGCAAAACAATGTGCTCATAAGAAACTACATGGTTCAATGAGAGAACATTACAGTAAGATGGGATCTTATTTAAAGGCATTGACAATTGCTAATCCTACTTCAACATTTGTTCTTGTCAAGGTTCCTCCTCAATTTCATGGTGATGACAGTTCAAACATAGAAGTGTTTTATAGAATATTCATTTGTTTTGATAGTATCAGAAAAGGGTTCTTAGCTGGTTGCAGAAAGCTGCTTTGTTTAGATGGTTGCTTTCTGAAAACTTTTCTAGGGGGTATGTTGATAGCTGCAATTGGGAGAGATGCTAATGGACAGATGTATCCTGTAGCATGGGCAGTGGTGGAAGGTGAGAACACACTAAGCTGGACTTGGTTTATGGGAGAGTTGAAGAAATGTTTGGGGGTCTTAGAAGATGGTAAGGGTTGGACATTGATATCAGATCAGCAGAAGGTGAGAACACACTTAATATATTTTTGTTTTATTTTTAAGTTCTAACCAATTAACCTGTTATATTATGTTGTTGTAGGGATTGTTGAATTCAGTTGTGACTCACTGGCCCAATGCAGAACATAGGAATTGTGCTAGGCACATCTATGCAAACTGGCATAAGAAGCACAAAGGTGATGAATTAAAAGAGGTATTCTGTAAAGCATGTAGATCATACTGTGAGCCAGATTTCCTAAAGGCCATTGAGGAGATGAAGGTCTTATCTACTGATGCAGCTGAAGATTTCATTAAACAAAATCCAAAAGGGTTCTGCAGGTGCTATCTAGACATTGAGACCAAGTCAGATGTCATTGTGAATAAAATGATTTACATGCTTCTTAAATAATTCAAGATCTTGAAATTTTCTAGCATTTAATAAATATCATATTGAGCATCCTATAAAAAGTTATGCATAATTCGACTATCCGACAATGATAAACCGAGAAAGGGTAAATATTTAATTTTTATATTCTCGCATTTCTTTTTCACCATATAGTAACTTGTACGTCATTCTTTAGCATGTAGTGATAATTGTCACAAAACAGGAAAGACATAGTTAATGGGAAATTAATGCGATTGTGACTTGCCATTCTTTCCGCATGTTTTTCAAGATTTTGAATTCTATTTCTATATCAAAACATCTTCAACCAAAGGGCCCTTCTTCTTTTGTTTACAACTATATTCAACCAAAGGCCTTCTCATGTTAAATGAAAAGGCGTTTTTGTTTTGTTCTAACGCTATGTTCCCAAGTTTACCTAAATAGGAAAAGGAAGAGAAATATAATGAAAGGAAGAGAAAGAAAGAGAAGGAGAGTGATTCATTCCTTTCAAATTAGAAGGAAAGAAAAACAATATAAAATGGCCTAACTTTCATTCCCTTTCCATCCATTTTTCCCTTAACTGAAATTCACGAACACAACTTTTTTTGTTTCTTTCCCTTTCCCTCCTTAAGTGAAACTCAGGAACACAAAATTTTTTACACTTCCTTCCCTTTCCTTTTTCTCCTTAAGTGAACTTGGGAACACAACGTAAAAATATTTTTTGATGTATAATAAGATTATGTTTTTTTTTCTCCCTAAGTAATGAATATTCAAATTTCATGTTGGACGAAAAAGAAATGTAAAAAAAAATTCAAGCCTTCTCTAAATAAACTTTTTTTTTTGAAACGGCGGAATCAATAATATGCTAGCAAGGCAAAAGTACATAAAGTTTGTAAAAAACTGTTCGTAAATTTAAAATAAAATAAATATTTTATTAGTATGATTACAACAAGAGAAAATAGCCTATTCTATTAGAATACAATTCATAATAAATCTAATTCTACTAATAGGATTACAAGGAATGAAATGAACAAATAATATATTAGGAAATGAAATGAATAAATTACAGTACGTTTACAAAGGAAATAAGATAACAAATACAAGAGGAAATATACAATGAAGAAATGCGCAAACAAGATTTAATCATGAATAACCAGCAGAAGGTTTAAAACATTGATAAAGGTTCTGAAACAATTATAAAACAACTTTTGAAAAAGATTTTGAAAGAGCTTTAGTGAAAAGATGAAGAATGGAAAAGGTTTTGGCGAAGGCTTCGGGTCAAAACCCGGGCCTCTTAAAATAAATTTTGGGTCTACCGAAGATCTCGTTTTGTTTTCCAACGTACAATCGCCTAAACCGTATTGTACGGCCGGGATAACGCTAAGCCCGGAATTACCTTCGTGTTCTTGAAGGTCTTGATGAACATGATGAAGATCTTCAAGATTGTTCTTGAGAGAGGGAGAAGAGAAGAGAGAGTAAGAATTCCGTGAATTATAGTATGTCTTGCCTCAACTAATGAGGCTGTATTTATAGTGGAGGAGAGACTTGTTGGGCACTCAAAAAAAATTCGTAGTCAAACTTTGCATTAAACGTATTTAATACAAGTTCATTTCTAATTAACGTGAACTACCTTAATTAGCTCAGAAGAGGCGTTTACAGCTGTTTCCGGCTGAACTCCGCGTAACAGACGTTTTCCGGAAGAACTGATCTTCTGGTTCA